>CM060669.1:552500-772500 GCA_030686955.1 Odontamblyopus rebecca
CAATAGAAATATGGAGCGTTTCCCCATAACAACAGGTAAATCCGAGTGGCAGCTGTAAAATGTAGCAGCTAATGAAATGCTAAACTGTGTCGGGACGCCGGGGGAAAGAAGAATCTTTGCCTAATAAATTAAACGGATATCTGATAAAGCTAAAACTCATTTTCCATAAAAGCGTTCATTTGGTTTCTGCCTTATGTTTAGTTTTCAGACTGGGACAAATCTCTCAGTAGGAAACAAATACTGAGCATAATTTTAAGTTCCACAGTGAGTCTGTGACCTGTGTGTCTGTGCAGAGGTCACTGCACGGCCTGGAATGTTTCACAGTATGGCATTTCTTTAATCATCTCCATGGAGAAAAGCCAATGACTCCATCAGGCAGTTATAGGTCAGATCTATGGAGTGGCCCTAGTGTGGTACAAACACAATTATTATTATTATTTTTTTGCAATAAAGTGTGAGGCAAGTTTATCTGTACAGCACAATTTGTGCACAAAGTGAATCAGAGTGTTTTACAGAATAAGAAATACATTCACAATCCAAACTAATGAAAACATGAATAATCATCATAAGATTTTAAAATAGAGACGGGGCATTAAATTAGAGAGAATTAGAGAGAAGAGAAGAGTGGGATGAGAAATTAAAGCCTTTCAGTCAGACGCAGCTGAACAGAACTGTTTTAGTCTGGATTTAAACAGAGTCAGAGTCTCACATGTTCAGACTGATCCAGGTTTAAGCTGCAGAATCTGAAACTCTGACTCCCCGAGTTTAGTCCTGACTCTGGGACCAGCAGGAGGCCGGGACTAAACCAGGACTAAACCAGGACTAAAGCAGGACTAAAGCAGGACTAAAGCAGGACTAAACCAGGACTGAAGCAGGACTAAACCAGGACTAAACCAGGACTAAACCAGGACTAAAGCAGGACTCCAGCAGGAGTTTGGTCCCTGAGCTCCTCAGATGGTTCATGAGGCTCTAACATGTCACAGATGGACTTTGGAGCTCGGCCCTGGAGAGACTTGTGCAGGAGCAGAGCTGCTTTAACGTCTCTGAGCCACAGGGGGCAGTGCAGAGACCTGAGCTCAGGACGCATGTGCTGTGAACGAGTGAACGAATGCAAGATACGTAATTTGAATATATTCTGGGGAATATCCCATGGCAGTGGTGTCTGCATAGAGTCTGGTAGGTGGCAGACCCCCCACCAGAAAAGTGACTTTTCTAAAATTGGCTTGAGCAAATTCATTATCACACCTTCACTCACACCTCTTTCCAAACCCCCAACATTCACTTTTATCCAATAGCTCCTGAAAAGACCAACTTTGAGCATCACAGCTCCTCGGTAAAAGAATTCAGTCAAGACAATTATAGAAGCACCAGTTTGTCTTCCATTGTGTCTCTTGTGCTGCTCATTGAGGTTGGTAACAGAAGGCGTTTTCTGTGGCCCTGGAGCTGTACTGCTCCTGTACTTTAGTTGAATTACAATGTTGTCATTTAACCTATTATGTGTGAATTAGCTCAGGCCGGCCACCCTCTTGTACTGCCAATGATTATGGATGCTGCGTGAAGATGACTGGCTCCAGTGAATGTTCCATGTTGAGAACCAGGTCGTACGTCCATTTTATTAATCCGCAGCTGTGTTTGGCCCATGTGCATTAATCTTTCTATTTGATACTAAAGTGAGCAACAAGGGGAAATGTTAACATGGTTTTGGTTCAATGTTTGGTCTAAACTTCACATAAATTTCAGTTGGGATCAAGAGAATATGATGAGGCATTTTTAGTCAATACTAAATCCGGTAACATTTGTCACTGTTGCCCATAGGAGGTATGACCTGATTAGGGGCGACAGGGGCTGAGTTGGTGGAGCGTTTGCCCTCTGATCTGGTGTGATTCCAGCTCCCACAGATCAATGCTGCTGTTGTGTCCTTGAGCAAGACACTTAACCCATCTCACCCCAGTGTCTGCACACACTGGTGTATGACTGTGTGAATGGGTGAGTGTCATTTACCATAAGAACTTTTGGAGAAGAAGCATCAATATTTTATCAACAAGAATTGTGAATGTTTATGGACCAAAAGAGGAGCAGGACTAAGCTGAGAATGTAAAGCAATTCAAAGAAATTTGGAACCAAATCTGTCCTTGATTGAATCCTATATGCAGCTATATTTTCATACCAGAAAGTTTGACTCACACAGTTTTTCGCTGTTCACAATTAGCTTTGTCCTTGAGTCTTCGAGGTTTGTCATCTCCGTTCAAGGTAATGGAGCATCTGGTCATGGATCACTGACATCTCCTGTCCTCATCTGAAAGTTATTTGTGCCTTAAATTTTATCTTTAGACTAAATTAATGTATATAGAGCAAACTACACCTCCTGGGAATTCACCTACAGACTGTCCTAGAGCAAGACCTCAAGGCGTACACCAAGTTTACACAAGGTAAGGGCAAAAATAAGCTACATTTAGCATTGTCATGCGGCGTTAGCGTTAGCATACTTCAGCTACATATGCATCAGGTGGACAGGGGAGGAGCTAGCCTCCTCCAGCCTCACCGCAGGGCTACTTATTCTTATTAACATCATTTGTCTGGATCTCCTGCTGGTCCAACAGACGCCGTGAAGATGACATGTTAATAAATGACCCATAGTGTCTCTTTGGCATAGGCGCAGTGCTTGTCTGAACCCTCATCATGCACAGGCACATACAATCCCCAGCAGGGACGGACACGGCCATTTGTTTTCCTGAAGGTCCACTCCACATGTGTGTTGTTTGCTCCACACTGGACAAATTCAATTCATTCTTCTGACAGGGGATCTATGATATACAGGAATAAAGAGCAGCGAAGAGGAGGGAGATATGAAACGAGTGGAGACGTGGTCACGAGGAAGGAGAAGAGGGGCTACACGAAAAGGGTCTCAATTTGTACTGGTCAGGAAATCTCTGTATGGCGTTTGCATCTTCTACCTGTGTCTAGGTGGGTTCCTCTGAGTGCACCAGTTTCTCCATTCAAAACAAGCTCCACTTATCACTAACCAAGAATACAGCTTCAGATGTGAAGAACAGTCGTCCTGTAGCAGGACACAGAGGCAGAGGGACACTTTTC
This sequence comes from Odontamblyopus rebecca, assembly GCA_030686955.1. NCBI lineage: Eukaryota > Metazoa > Chordata > Actinopteri > Gobiiformes > Gobiidae > Odontamblyopus > Odontamblyopus rebecca. The sequence continues at coordinate 555,594 of CM060669.1, forward strand.
TTTACAGTGGAAATAAAATTATATCTTAAACCTCATCTCACCGTTTTAGTCACTGAAGCAAGAAAGTTCTCAATACATTTTTCACAAAGATGATTCAAAATGAAAAGATTAAACACAAAAAAACAAAACCTGTTTTATTTATACCAAATGGGACTTTAAAGGTCAGGTAAAGCTGTGCTGTTGTATTATAAACAATATCAAGGAAAATGAGTCTTAGCAGCAACTATAAGTGCAACAAATTCAAAGTTTGTTCCTGTTGTGAAAGTTTGTATAAGTTTTTAAATGTCTGACCCACATAAAGTTTTCTCTAATGTATCCAAATGGAAACAGCAGGAGCCTTTAAGTGTGCAGCTTTAAACAATCCACCTGCATCACTCTGTCCTTCTGCGTCTGCAGACACCTCCCCCATCAACTGTCACATTAATAATGCTATGCTCATATTCAAATGTTCTGTCGAGAGCTAAAGAAAGATTGAGTGCCTTTGCCATCCTGAGGCTATGATTGAATACATGTCCCATTGACATTGTTAAAAGTTTATGAAAATATATGAATCCTCAAATGTCATTGGCTGCTGAGGGCTCGTAACTCCTGCTCAGTTTCAGGACAAAAATCAGTCTTTTAATCAAAATGATTGAATGCTGGAGCACCGAAGGCAGGGACGTGAATAGGAGAGGAGGCTGCAGGGCGGATGTGCAGTGTGTGTGTCCCATTACACACCATAGTCACATACATGGTATACATGAGAGGGTTTTGATGGTCCAAATGTTCAAATTAGCATGCGAGTTTTTGACAGAGTCGACCCTTTGTCAAATGAAGACATATGGTGTCACATCTGCATTCACAGCCTGGCATATGTTATTCTTATCATTTTAACCTGGTGAGGTACAGTGCGTCAGTGCCCACTAAAGGTGAGTTTTTAATAATAAAAAAATAATACTAATGTAAAATTAATATGCAAATATGGTATTTCTGTGAACTGAAGCAGCTACATATTTGGGAGTAGAAAAAAATGTGACGGGAGGAAAAGCTGAGGAGAAAAACAGAATGTATATAGAATGTGCTGTGGGCAGTGTGGTTCTGAGGCCCACAGATCCTCACACAGGTCTGGAGCAGGAGAGTGATGGAGTGCCCCGGGCCGGCAGCAGTTGTCCCGTCTGTTCCAGTGCCAGTCTATTCCATCATGGGCTCATATTTGTGCCCTTAAGGGAGTCTCAGGAGGAGGCAGCACTGACCCCTTACACCTGTGCTCAGTGTGGGACTGGCCACGCTCACTAACCTCGTCCTCTACACGACTGGCCCCAACATTTGGGTAAAAGCATCGAGAGCAAGGACAAACTGACTCGATCTGCTGCACAGCTTTGCCATCTGATAAGATTAGATCACTGTACAGAAACACAAAACCAGGTAAACAGCTTGAATATTAAAGGGTTTTAGGTTAGATTAGAAACTACAGGAGTAGGAGAGGTGTCGGTTTATATATATTATATTAGGAGAAAAAGCAACTTCTCCGTAAGTCAACAACATGAACAGAGTGGTCATGTGATGTTACTACGACAGGTTCCTTTTGTCTTCATAGCATTAGAGGCATAATCTCCATTCTGAATACTTCAGGACAGTATCTCGTCCTGGTTTACAGTCCTGTGGGCACCATTCCTGTTCTGCTTTGTTTTGTTGCTCATGTGCATCTTCCCTGTTTCCCCGATATATGTTGAATAGTGAAAAGGTGTTATGACCCGGGCGGCTCAAACATATTAAAGAGGACACAGGAGTGACAGGTTACATATGACAGCGTTCATTTGTTTTATTTGTAAGTTAATTTAATTAATTTAAAACACCAAAAACCCTCCCGTGTCCCAAAAAAGTAATAACAGAAACCTGGACCTGATGAGACGGCCAAACAGGACAAAAGGATGCAGCACCAAGGCAAACCCGGTACAGAAGGCAGTGACATTTAGGCAGAGTATTTGGTAAATGAAGTTACCTTTGTGCTCTGGTTCGATCTCTTTTGTGGTGTTTTTGTGTTGTGGTTTTTCCTCCTTCCTTTGCCCTCTGCACTTTCTCCTATATGCCCCTAAAGTACGATAATGTCACCATGACTATAGTCCTTTTTCTATAGTGTTTTATTTTAGCTTTGGCTTTGTTTCTCCTTGTTTTCCTTTGTTTACTGCCCACTTTGGGAACTGGCACTGCTTTCAAGTGTTATAGATGTGTCTGTCTTCCTCTTCTTTGTCTTGTTCTTCTGTTCTAAGGTTGATTCTGTGGAATAATGTCCTCATACAGAGGCTGTGGGATGTTCAAATGTCCATGACAGGTACTGGTCAGTGTGTGTTGGTTTTCTATGAATTTTTATTTTGATTTATATTAATTTAATGCAAGTGTCAGTAGGATGTGCCTGTGCCATTTATTGTGTTTAGGCGGCATTGTGGCGCCCACTGGTAGGAAGACGGCGCCAAAACTTAGCTTAAATCAGCTGATCAGACACATCACAGCAACATCACATGACTCAGAGGACGACCACCAGTGACCACTGGAAACCGCCAGGTATGAATGAAAATATCAGAATTATTCTACATCAAAAACAAGGTTCGGCTGTATAAAATATGCAAGACTTCATTTTCAGCAGATGTTTAGCTGTTCGATAACATTTGAGGTCTGGTTGACATGACATCTTTAACATTAGACACAGCGTCTGTGGTGAGACGGTTACTCACCACCACCAAACCTCTCACACCTGGTTTGGGACTGGCACAAAAAGTAAACCGTAAAACCCTGTGTTTAGATTTCATTTTAGTAATTACTTTTAGAGCCTTAAAAATGTTTTATTTAGCCAATCAATATCCACTTGAGCCAATAAAGGGGCCACACTTTGGGTTCCTTCTCTACAGCGTCTGTTCTCTGATCTCATCACAGTTGCTAATAAAGATTTAGGCCTTGAAACAACTGAGTGTAAAATCATCAAACTGCTGCGAGCTTGTCATGTCTCTGTGTTTCTGATGAACTGGAAATGATCCAGACTTGTCAGTGTGTTATGGGCCGTCAGTCTGCGCCAACACATAAATTACTTTGCCGTCAATCTGGTCATCAAATTAAACAAATTGTCAAACAAGACGACCAAAACATGCAAGTTCTCATTTCATCAATATGGCGTGAGTGCATTAATATTCAATGTTTTTTTTTTTTTACTATCTCATTTGCATGCTGTACTACCAGACCGCCCCAATTAGGAGGACAAAGAAGGGAGTAATTGCAGATTAAAAATTGGAATGCTATATGTAATCGCATGGATCAAAACACAATTAAAACTTCATCTCAACCTGTTATAGCTCGCTGATGAGCCCCACCCCCCATGCATGATCTTAATGCTTTAAATCATATAAGAGAGATTCGCTTGGAGACGGACAGACGAAAATACCTCTCGCGGCCAACAGTAAATTAATCGTGCCAATTATTCACCACCAAGAGACATTTAATGCAAGTCTTTAGAGAAAGCAAAGCCCCGGCACTCAAATCCTCTCATTTGTAATTGGCTGTCTGCTTCAATAATTGATTGGAACAAATGTGAAATGGATGAGAGGGTCTAAGTGTTCTCCATCACATGCTTTCTGCTTGAGCAAGTTCACAGGCGACTGCTCAGATAGGAAGTCCCAACCACACAGGAAGGTCCTATATATCATCTGATCTGTGCATGTTAGCAAGTGCAGTAAGAGGCATTTACGCACAGGAGAAGGAACAAGCTGGGGTAAGACGTGGAAGTCACATTTTTACATCGCTATAACGGAAAGGGAACGTATTAAGCATACAGGTAATCTATGTTCTTTAGGAGTGTTTGATATTTCTACCAAAAAACTACCACTGGTACAATCAGCAATGAACAATAAAAACACATAAAAATAGCAAATAAAACAAAGAAAACAGTCAATGATGTAACAAATCAGAGTCATTTGAATAAACAAATAAATAAAAGCCATAGAATAAAAAGAAGTAGGGAATAAAAAGAACTAAAACCAGTTAAAGGAAGGCAAACCAATGAAAATGGGTTTTAAGAAGTGATGTAAAAGATGATCCTGATGGTGCAGACTGATCTGCTCAGGCAGCTCGTTCCAGAGGAGCCTGGACTGAAAAGGCTCCGTCACCTTCGTCCGGAGCCTGGACTTCAGAACAGCCACAAGGACCTGAGGATCTGAGGCTCGTACGGGGTTAAACTTGGTGCAAGACATAAACAAGCTTTAAAAGTGTTCAGTAAAATCTTAAAATCAATTCTAAAACACACAGGAGCCAGTGAAGTTAAGCTTCTGATGGGACATGAAGTCCTTTATATTTCTTATATTTTACTAAGCAACAACTTTTTTATTTAGAGTCAACCTTATTTTTGTCCTGGACCTGGAACCATTGATGTCCACAAATGTACTGACCGTCCTAAACTGTCCCTTTAGTTCCAAACATTTATATGCCTGATTAATTAGTGAAGGGGAAGAGAAAAGCTGATTTAGAAATACATTTCAGCCTGTAAAACTATTGAAACTAAAGTACAGTACAGGGCTAAGCTGCGTTTTGTCCTTTGTAAATAGTGACATATAACATGATGCTATTTCTGTATTGAGCTCAAACTGCAGGTGTTTTTTGGTTTTAACAATAGACCACATTAAAGCCTGTCTGTGTGGAATTACCATTTTCTCCCAATATCTGGGTGAGCTTCCTCCAGGTAGCTTCCCACAGCAATCATGCCTGTGACACACTGCAAAGCCAAAACCAAATCCAGAACGAATCCTGACATGAAGACAGACCCCGAGGTGCTATAACAGAAAGCAAATTCCAAATGCATACAATAAAGTTTAGAAACGCCGTACTTTCTAATCCATATAAACTGCTGCTGTGGTCTACATAAAGACCCTATTGCCAAATGCATGATGGGAAAGAGAAAGCAGGTGTTGAAATGATGGCTTTCATGCTGAATAATTGCACCTCATCCTCTCTCTCCTCCCCCTTTACTTGCTTAGTGAATCCTCCCCACGAGGCTGCTCTGCCTCTCGCTGTGTTGGGTCCCATCCACCTGCCAAGGGCTAAACACGAGTCCATCCATCACTGCACCACTTGACAAATACATTCCATAATAGAAGTTTATTTTTTATGGGAGGCTGAATCAGAGGCCTTCCCATGCATACAAAAACGTGTCAAAGTTATTTATGGGACCCGCTGAGAAGCACAATATGTCATATCAAACTCCTATTTTCCCCTTCCTACCAGCGCGTCGCCTGTCAATATCGCTGCAGCTATCAATAATGTGGAACAGCGGTGCAGATAAAGCCCAGTGGAGCCGTGGGTCGCATGAAGAACGTCCTCCCCTCCTGCTGCTGAAGGGAACACACACAGACAAGAGCGCACACGAAGGTAGACACGCACCAGTCGCCAAAGAAACGGCATTAAGCACCATGTTAAATGTTCATTTAACTGAATTTATGAACACATGAAACACAACCAGGAAAAAGGATCCAAAAGCAGGTTTATGTTGCACTAGGAGGCTGGGCAGAATCACAGGGGTTAATCCTGACTTACTGAAAACCTTTTTCTCAATATGAACATAAACACAGATTGGCTTGGGCCTCTCAATTTAAAAAAAGGCCATTGATCACCTTTTCTTTGGTCCTGAGCTCTGGGTAATGATCGAAAGGAGAGATCGCGGATACAAGCGGCCGAAATGAGCCTCCTCCACAGAGGGGCCGGGCGCTCCCTTAGAGAGAGGGGGAGGAGCTCGGAGTAGAGTCGCTGCTCCTCCACATCGACAGGAGCAGCTGAGGTGGCTCAGGTGTCTGGGTCGGATGCCTCCTGGACGCCTTAAACTGCTGCCCCCAGATTAGCAGGAGGAAATGGATGGATGGTCATTGATCACAACATGACTGAATCCCGATCTTTGGTTCAGACTTGATCAAATGCAGAGCTCTGTGTTACACATTATATTTGCCCAACTGCCCCTGATGCCGACACACACCACCTTGTAAACTGCCCAAAGGCGAATCCAAAGCTAATGACGCCATATTCAAGTGTTAATTACATGGTTCTTTTGCATCGTACTGTGATGTATCACCTACATAAAGTCCAGTTCAGAAGTTAAACAAATAGTGGCTCCACTCTGAGGCCGACTGAAAACAACACAAAGGAATTCAATGCATTGATGGCCTCATCTGTCTCAAGGTGTCCATGTAAATTCATTCACTGAAGCCCAAACTCCATTTCCAAACCAAGTTGAGCAACATATTAATTGAAATCGAACAGTGTGCACCAGTTCACCTTGGACGCTTTATGTTGGGCGCTCAGTCCAATAGTGTCACTATGTTAATGATCCTACTACATCACTAATGAACAGGTCTGCTGAGTCTGGTACAACAGGGCGAGCGTGAGGGGCAGCAGGGACTGGCAGGGACTCAGGAGTAATGTGTGCTACACAGTAAATCACAAATGCAATATCAGGAGGAACAATATTCACCTGACAGATAATTACAGTGTCTTTGTCCAGTTATTGATGAACGGCGCCTTTTGTCATATTAATACTAACGGATACATGCTTTATTATTCCAATAGCAACATTCCTCTTCCCAAATCCTGAACTGACTTTATGTCCCCATTTATAGCCATAGGATGTTGTGATCTGAATTTTAACGGCAGGTGCCTCTCAGTCACATTCAGACGCCAAAGCCACGGACACAACAGCTGCTCTCCTCCCATTTACTCCATACTGAAGATCACATATACAGAAAATACAGCTAAAAACTGTAATGTTAGATCTGTGAAAAATGAACTAATCAATAAGAATTAGATTTAGTTACATTGTCCAAAGCAATGTATTTTCTGAGCAATGACATGAGAATAAGAATCTGCTTTGTGCTGAGTGAATGCCTGTCATTTGGAGGATAAGAAGCTTTGAGGAAGTCCAGACAGTTCGGACTGAGAGCTGTCAATCATCCTGACAGACGTGTCCTTTCAGAGTCAGACAATCTTCCAAATAAGGTCCCCAGATAAAAGCTGACAAACCAATCAGAAACCAGCACAAATTAGACTCCGCGACTTGAGAACTGTCACTCACTGAGACTGGCAGGCGGTGCAGGTGAGTCTGCCAGGGAACAAGTAGTGTTTAAGAAAACAGAATCACTTTAAAAACACTTTGACATCAGCATGTTTAATACAATAGTCTGCATCTGCAACACACATCTGATTTAGGGATTTAGTCTATACTTTTCAGGATGTGCCATTAAACATAAGGGAAATGTGACGGCGAAGACTGACAGCTCGTAGAAATTCATTATGGTCAAATTGTTTATAATGTTTCAATAATAATTCATTCACCGCTTTTTCAGTCAAAGATGCACTAACAGCTGTTAAAGGGTCTGAGATGTTATTGCTTTTCCTGGAAAGTTCCACAGAATGGCTTTAAACTATGGCATGTCTACACCCCAGCAGCTGAAACCACCAGGCCACATTACAAACGAGATCTGTGGAGACGATTCCCTGTTCAATAAGCATGTTTTTATTTATGTTTTTAATCCACTAGAACCTCGAACTGAATCCACCCAAAGAATTTCTCCTCACCTGGATTTTTGTCTTAATTTTGCTTTTAAAACGGCCCCTTTTACCCCTAATGAAGTGTTCTACCTCCTTTTGTTCAGTCCAACCTGTTATTTCACAATCTGCTGCTGTAGTTGTGTCATGAGGCTGTGATAAAAGCTACAGGACCAGAAATAGAGATGGGAAAAAAAAACAGAAAATAAAATTCACTCTTTTATACAAAACCCACAGCAAACATGTAGAAACAACTTTTTGGACATAAAAATGCTTAATTTAGGGCCTCAGCTACAAAAATGCAAAATCTCAAGTCTGTAAGTAAATTAAAAATCTCCTTATTGCCCTAAAAACAAAAAAAGTGCAGTGGCTCCATGACTTTCCTGGTCCAGTCCTGGAAACAGCTCCTGTCAGGTCCAGGGCCAGAGCCACAGCACTTCTGCATTTCCAGGGTGGAAATTACATTTGGATTTGTTCATTTGGACTGAAATAAACCTTTAAATAAAAATAGAAAGAGATGCACAATTACACACACCAAGATGTGTCATTTTCCATGTGTGTGAGAATTAACTCCACTTAGAGCGACTTTTTCCCTCGTTATAAACACACACAGTCAGAGGAGTCGACCATCTTGACTCACTTCACTCTTTGGCAAAGTTTGGCTCGATCAAAATGGACGGAGCGCATGAGTTTGGGGAAAACAAAGTTCCTGTTGGACACTCGTTTTGCTCACGTCATCACACAGCGTGAGTGTGACGTAGGATAAAGCCACAGAAATGTACGGAAACCTCTATGTCTGCACTTTCAGAGGGGAAAAGTTTCTGTCTTTTACACTTAGAAAGTTCTGTTCTATAGAAACATATTCCTCAGTATCGTGTACGATGTCGTAGGTGTTCATTAAAATTAAAAAATAAAAATGTTTTGCTGTTGTTTCTGTCATATGGAAAATACTCTGTTCCATTGTAAAAGAACCTGCCCAAAATAAACACATATCAAAAAATGAAAAAAGTGACAGTGTGGAAGATTTGAAGCAAAGCAATAACCCCTCCCCATAACACAGCAGCCTTAAGGTCAATCTACAGTTCCCCTTCTAACGTTCACTAATTACTGAAGGTTAAAAAGTTACAACAGTCAGATCTAAGAATAATTTCTCCACAATCTCTCTTTATCCAGTTCATTTCCTACACCTCGGAGAAGTGCGAATGAGCTCCTTCCTCTGGCTCTGGTTTAGTGTAATCTCGACTGAGCATCTTTCTTAACCTATTAATTAGACCTGAGGCAGTTCTCCGCAGGCACCTGTGCAGCAACACCCGCCCTGTCACTCTCACTCTGAGTCTTTTCCTGCTTTTGGATCCATGCCTTTTCACCGTTCCACCTTTCAGTCCTAATTATAGAAAAATCAAGCAGCAAAGGTTAATTGGATCATAATTATTGACACTGTTGGATTTCTATTAACAAAAGTCATACAGGAGCGAACACGCCGCACGGTCGCACGGAAAAGAACACAGAATTAGTGTTGTTCAGTTATCAATATGTAGTATTACAGTATGTGTTGTATCATCACTCAGTTTGAAATACTCATTAATCCTGCTTCACGTATGAGGTGAGGCAGGTTAGTTTATCTAACAGTGAGTTGTGTTTTCCTCTGTCTTTTATTTAATTTTATTACATTTTTTTATTCAATTTCTTTCATTTTATAATTTATGCATTTATATATATATATATTTATTGTTTTTATTTATGATTTACTCTGTGTTACTGTCTTAATTTGTCTGTGCAGCACTTTGGAAACTGTCTTGTTAATAAAATAAAGTGGATCTTTAAGCCTTAGGTTGGATATATCCTCTGTCCATTGTCCTTTTCAATCAAACTGACCATCTCCTTGCTTGGTTTATTATGCAGAAATAATCATAAATAATAAAACAAAATGCTGAAAAACATCGCCATGTGTGAAATATTTAACAAGCTTCAACAGAAATATATTAGTGTAGTGAATGAAAGAGAAGCCGAGTAAACAACTTACGTCAGTAAAATGAGAGAAATTCAGCACATTTGACATTTTAGTTGTGACCAATTACAATCACGGGTTAATAATGTTCTTGGAGCAGCTGTTTCTTCAGTCTGCTGTCAGTATAGCAAACTGCACAGATGTTAAACATGTGAAGGAGCTGCCCCCAAAGCCCGAATGCTAATAGTGAAAGACGTCTAATGACAAACGTACAGCACGCGTCACATGACTTTCTTCAGTCCCTGACCGAGGCTCCAGGCAAAGGGCCTCAGCTCCTCTGTAAAACTTCATGTTAGTGCGATGTGTGTCATTTAGACCAGTGGAAGATCGCGCCCTTCACTGCCTTTTAGGTGCTAATCCTTAAAAAACACTTTAGCAAAACAAAACTCTGGATTTGGACTGGAGTGGAGCCCCAGGTGTTATGAGGTGGAGTAACACAGGACCTGTCCACACGCTGTAGAATCTCAGTCTTGAGTCATATGCACAGCAGCAGTTTTTATGTCATTAAATGTAATTGTTCTTAGACTGCATAACTGAGCACGACACCAACAGGCATATTTATGGGTAAAATACTTTGTCCCCAGGGCAGATTTGTCCCTGGCCCCGCAGTGGCCCGGGGCCCCCTGGTCTGGAGCTGGTCAGGACTATCTTAGATATTTACAATTGCCAAATGTCAGATCTTTTTTCTTTTTTGCTCGATTACACAATCATCACTGACGTAACAAATCTGTCTTATAATTCTGCAAAAAGAAACATCCAGAACTTCAGTGTGTATTTCACATGTGGTGAGAGTCCAGTTGGGTCTTGTCAAGGCCAAAGTCGTGTCCACAGTGAAGTCATGAGGAAGTGTGTTTTCCTTATTCTCATGTTCGCAGTGACACTCACAGCTCCAAACGAGCGCTGACGCCTCCACTGCTGATGTGTTCTGCCATTTTCCTTTGGCCTCATCCATAACTTATGATATTACTCATGGTAATGGTGCAGGCGCTTTTTGCCAAACATAATGAAAGCTGATCAGTAAAAGGCATCTCAGAGTTGGCTGTCATCTCTGTCTCAGTGAATACATTTAGGAAACTTACTGCAAATCATATCTTGTTACTGTGTTTTTTATTCTGAGACATTTTTCAAACAGTTAAGTGGATGAGAACTTTTTAAACATTTATCAGTACAGATCAATTAGCATCAGTGCTATTTTACCATATTTCACCACGAGGAAGCAACACAAGCCGTTTGGGAAACAACAAGGAAGCTTTTTCTTCTTTTTCAAAGAGCATATTTTCATTTTCCGCATACTGTAAATTAAAAAAAGCTGCTGCTTTCATGCTGTGCTCTTCTGGTTAAGGAGCATCAGGATTAATACACAAACTACTGCTATAGAATATGTAAGACTGAAAAAGCATGATTGGTCTTGCTTTAAATACAGTATAATCAGTATAATAAAGTTTTTAAATATTCAATTGTTATATTATTCTAATATTAAATGAGTTTGAGACCCCTGTCCTGTGTTACCACACACTGTTAGAGGATCTACTGTCTCCTTTGCTGAACAAGAGCCTCAGAAACAGTTTATGTGCAAACGGCTTCAGGAGATTCATCGTGAATCCACTCAAATCTCAAATTTGTCCATTTACTGACCTCCAGCCGCTAAAGGTAATTTGTTTTCTCACTGGAATAAAGCAGCAGTCTCCCAGAGGAGTTGGTCATAACAGTCTACATCTTCAGTGTGGTTTTTACACATTTATTTTCTATTACAGAACGCGAAGGTTCCACACTGATAACAAATCTGCTGCCTCTTTATCACTGCTTTACAGCCCTCTGTTCTTTCCTTCGGCCTCTCCAGGTTTATCCAACAAATCTCTTTCCTTCCACAGCATTAAGTAGTATTTCATAGCTCATACAGCATTACAATTACTTTGATGTTGACCTCATTGGGGCTGTTTATGTTTACAAGCTCAGTGACGAACACTCTTTTATAGCGCGCTTTATTTACTGCCGCTATCGCACGTTTAATGTATGTTGTCTCATAAACAGCGCACTATAAAAGTAGCAGCGCATTTACTATTCCTCTGGTGGCTGCTCAGTCTTGTCACATGATCAGGGGCCCACACAGACGCCAACGGGAAAACTCGTTTAAAGCAACATTATGGTTTCCTCCACACTTTGACTTTAATTATTTTCTATAAAAACGGTGCACTACAATTTCTCTGGTGGAGGATCTGCCGCCTGCTTCTCTTCATACGGATCTGTTGCTTTTCCTGAAATGTTCCACAATATAGCATTACTTTCTCTAACAAGCATGTGGTGGAAAAGTTACAGAGTGCACCTTTAAGGACATCTGATTTCTGTATTGATTAGTTTATTTTTATACGAATATAAGTGTCAAGGTTATAGATCCATCCATTTTCTTCTGCTTATCCAGGACCAGGTCACAGGGCCATTCTAAGCATGGACTTCCCTCACCCCAGACACCTCCACCCTGAGGCGTTTCCAGTCCAGCTGAGAGACACAGTGCCTCCAAAATACTGGCCTCTTCTGGAGGTTTAAGGCTGATAATCAATATGTTAAAAAGTGCAAATATGGGCTCGACACACACATATTTCTGCCTGTTTTTAGTATTAAGCAATTTACAAACGCCGAGCTGTTGATATTATATTAAGTCAGTATGTGAAGGGATTTCTTGTATATGTTGAGAATGAGTCTGTACTTTTTTAGTCATTTCCTGGTCACGTTATGATTTAATTTCATTTACATTTTTAAGTGCCAAACCCCTTCACTGTTACATTACCTGTGACTGGGCTGAGGGCCTGAACCAGGAACACAATTACATAATTGTTATTCTGAATCAACCAAAATCAAAAACACTGGTTTATTTATCCAGTTTATAAAAAGGTGCTTTTATCTCATGTTATTTCACTTTTGCTCTTTAAACTATCAAAGATGAGCATCTCCACTGGTCCATAAACTACTGCACCACACTGTAGTTCTTATCAGGTCCTGTTCCGCTAATACAGACAAAATCCTTAAAAAGACAATTGTCATCACTGTTTTATCAGCTGAAAATACAAAGTCGCCCATCAGCACTATTGGAAGTGAAAATCCCTCATCCTCTTGCTAATCAAAATTTCCATTTGCCATCACGGGGGAGTTCTTGATGCAGGATAGCCCTGCGCTTTTATCCCAGGTGGAGCATTAATTCGAAGCGAGCCCTGGAAATTAAAAAGCCCGTCTATGTCGAGCTGTCAATCACATGTCGTTTCATGAGAGACTCCAGACTCCGGCTCTGACAAGACTGAGCCTATTTGATCTGGGCTTTTCAAAGTGTGGAACGGCTGAATGGCCATCAGAAATCATTCGCTTCTTCCTCGGACATTCGAGTACGATTCTGACGGACGCAATCACACATGGGCTAAAACAGCATCTATCTGGTTAATCTCCTTCTATTAAAAGTTGGTTTGAGGTTTTATTTGATTCCTTCAGTCAGTCAGAAGTTGTTAATAACTTTGAAAGTTTGAAGGATGAGAAGTAGATCAGAAGAGATAAACAGTGTGTATAAGTAGTTTGAGGGCATTTTGTGGTTTTTTATTTTTAATAAATAATAAATGAGGTTTTTTCTTCAGTCAGTAACAATACACTGACTAGTTCTATATGTTGTGGCTGAGTTTATCTGTGTGGCCTATAAACTTAAGACTAGATTAAACTTATAAAGTTTAACATATCATCTGCCATCAACAGAAGAAGTTACTGTAAATCATCATAAAAATGATTGTGTAAAACATTATTAATGTCAGGACTCCATCCATGGCCCAGGACGATGCCCTGTCCATGTTTAGTGAAGGAAACTTCATACAATGGGGTTAAATGGAGAATATATGAAAAAAGAGATTTACTGTGTCAACAATATAAACTAAACTGAAGACGATGTAATTCCATAAGGCAGAGTGAACAGTGTGTCCTGTGAGATCACTGACACTGGTGTAATACTCATGAAACACACACGTATTTAAGAATCAGCCTCATATAATGAGCCTGTGTGAAGATGAAAACATTACTGAGGTCAAATGGGTCCACGGCGTCCGGGCATCACCGCATATATATTAATATGAATATAGATTTTCTAATCTACGGGAAAAATAAAAGGAACAATTATCAGTTGTTCTATACACTTTTATAATCCTGCTATAATCTATAAAGCTCGTGTTTATGGTTATTTGTCCTATCAGTGCACAATCTGTACGGAGCACCAACACAGCGCCTAAGATGCATAATTCATATTTATGTATTTCCATTAAAGATTCAACAGTGCGACAAATGATTTCCAGAAAAAAACAAACAAACACGGATGTACTGTGAAACAGGAACAATGGGAAGCCCGGCATTTGCTATGAATTTCTAACGACACGTGGCCCTCCTCAGTTTCTGTTAATGCAGAAGACAAGTGTGGGAACTTTATCCTCGATACGTCCAGTGCTTTGGTGGTGGTTTAGAATCGACTTTATTCTACACACACAGCTGCCCTTTTTGTCCATATCCTAATAAACCTCCAAGTCATTTGCCTTGTGTGAATTAAATATTAAAGACATCATCCGACCAAATTAACCTCTTAACTGTATGTAATGGCTGTGCCCTAATAGCACCAAGGCCTGACAATTACATGACAGATTCAATTGGACAATTCTTTGACCTGTTTGTTGTCCTTTCTGCATGTCTTTCTCTGGCCACACTGAAACACCAGCAGACATCCACTCCTGCAAAGCCTTGGGCAACAAAAATGTTAATTGAGCTGCTAATAGTGTGTCCTTCTAGGCCATAATCTGTAAAAACTCGTTAACGTCAAAGGATTACAGGGTGACTGCAAATTTGCTTCAATCTGCTTTAATAGATATTTTCAGGATATTTTCAGGAATGTCCAAAAAACTGTAGAATAAGGCGTTTGTGAAGACGGGAGCTGCTTCTAGAAATGATATGAATATTAAAAGGTTTGAACAGTGGGTAGACAGAAATGGCACTGCTGATAATGATTATTTATTAGCCAAAAAAGAAAATGCATGCACAGAAAAGGTTATGTTGTAATTGTCCAAAGTTACACCGACGAGAGGCAGAATATATGCAGACAGACATGCATTATTTTGACAGTAATGCACTAAAATGGCCTATCAACAGCAACAACTGTTCATCTTCCTGAGACAACCTATGCTGCTCATTGCTGTACATTAAGACCTTAAAACACTGCCAGAATCCCATTAATACATCTCATTGCATAAAATTTCCATTTGATTTGTATTCTGAATTTTAGATGACCAGAAGAGCACTGGAAAACCCTCATTATTTCATATTCAATCAATCACTCATCGGCGAGCGCTGGTATTATGCCAGTTTAGGCCGAGCGCGGTTTCATCTTGATTATGGAGATGGGCATTAAAATCAGAGGAACAATGCAGCCTCCTCGCGCTCGCTGCGTCTGGAAGATGTCACAATTTCATTACTATTGACAAGCTGCATTATAATGTACTTATGTGTCCTCGGCGTCTCTATCAGGGTTCAGTCGACTGCATGAGGGGAAGACGTGCCCTTCACAAAAGCACTTTAGATTTAACACGCAAAGCACATTAGAAACATGTGCTTTACACATTAGGACTGTGTTTCCTGCTGCTTTTCTGTCTAAAATATCAATCTTCTGTTACCAGTCACTCCATTTTTTTTTTGCTTATGGGTCAGGACAGGCACATTTTAAAATAGAAAAAATATTTGTTTCTATTGAACTTTTTCAAATATTTCCAGTGCCACGTGCATAACTCTGTGTTTAACATTTTTAGTGTCATGTGGTGAGAATAATCTTCAAATTATTTTATTTTCTAAAACATGGTTAAAATGATAATAATGCATTTTATTTATGTGGACACCCAAGGTCACCTTACAAGAACAGCTCTAGTGCTTTTTCACAGACACATGTCCTCAAAGACACTTTACAGATGCTTTATTAACAGAAATGTTCATTTACTGCAGACCCGATGGTGTCGGCACCACCAACACTCACACACTCCACACTCACACCTACAGCAGGTTGTGGGTTGTATTTAGTTGTTATATTAATCTAAGTTGTGAGTAATATGAAGTGTATAGAAACAAACTGTTGTGTTTCTTTAGATTTTTAATGCATATTGATATTTTCTTTTGCTCCAATATGACGTCACCTGTTTGTGTTTAATGAACAAACTACTGCCCTGGAAAATGCTGAAAATGAAGAAAAATGCCTAAAGAACCGTTCACCCAAGTCGACTGTGTCTGTTATTAAACTCCAGCCACAGAATTCTGCTGTTATTAGTGGCACCACATGATGCACGGTCGCACCACATGACATTTTAACACTTTAAGCACAAAAACATGCAGAATAACTCAGGATTTATGAACAAAATTATTTGGTTCCAAGGAGCTCAGAGGTGCCACAGAAATGTGCTGAATTATTATGAAATTTGAACCTTTTTTCTGAGGAAACTGCAGTTGGACAGCGTCATGTTATTGAACCTCATATTGTCATTATAAACATGATACTGATGGGAACAGACTTTATAATAACTACAACTTAAATAGTCATAAAGCACAAAGAAAGACTTAAAGCTGCACTGTGTAACATTTGTAGGGGAGGGTCCGCCGCCTTCTTGTCTCCATGGAAATGTTATTGCTTTAACTAGAATGTTCCACAGTAAAAGATTCCCCACACCCTCCACCAGGAAAGAACGAACCACCAGCCCAATAATCACTAAGTTCAGGTCACTAAACTTTCTCAATCAACACAAACGGCTATAATATGATTAAAACATAAGAGTGGAAAGGCTCTTTGTTCTTATGACAGATTTATCAGCTCAAAGAAATAAAACTGTGTCAAAATGGTCATATTAATATGTGTGAAAATGGCCTGACAGGGGCTAAAGAGCGGAACACTGAGACACAGAGGGACCAGTGAAAATAGAAATGGTCAAAATGAATGTTTTTGTGAGAAAACAATTTCCACAGTTGCTTGTACAATGTGGTAGCAGGAACAGACCTATTATCACAGCTGCTAAAACACTACTGTCACATAACACGGACATGGATTGGACAAGGAACAGCCCAGGGACCACAAACTTTTTCAATTTCACTGTCAATTTCCCAGGTAATTACTGGTGCTTCTGATGGACTTTTTATGACACCGGCCCCCTCCTGTGAGACGCTGGATGGGCTCATAACTGCGCCGGTGTGTGGGGAAACCGGATCCACGGTTTGACACCAATTCCCTCCTTCCCATAAGTGAAGCTTGTCACCAGGCCTGACCCCTGCGGTGCCCCTCCTGAGCGCAGGGCACAGGCCAGCTGCATGTTACCCGCACCACTAGCCCCAAGATGGGTCAACTGGACCAGAACCTCTTTGTGTGGCCCAGAGTTTCAGCAAGTTGGAGTAAAAATAGAGAAGTGCAGCACTTTGGAAACTGTCCTGTTAATAAAATGTGCTATATAAATAAAGTGGATCTTTAAGCCTTAGGTTGGATATATGCACAATGCAGATCAGGTGAATTTAAAGGGCTGAAGTTGTGTTTCATTCATACATGTTTAGAGTTTATTATTACGATTCATATTTTTTTCTCTTTGTTATAATATTGTGCTGTGTGAGCTGTACTGTGTCCGAGTCATTTCCCTTATAAATCAATAAAGTTTGTCTAAGTCTAAACACACGAACCCTGCAAATTTAGGCCGGAAACACTCTGTTCCACCTTGTGATGTCATGTGGTGATACAGGAAGTGCTCCACTGTGTTTTTAACTCCACACTCGTCCACTGTCCACCCACTTCTCCCGACATGAGATATTAAAAAATAACAAACATAAAACGGCCTAAAACTTAAATGTTAAACCGTAAGTATTGGCAATGGTGAAAATAACCCGCACAGGCTCATGAAATCTCCAGTACTGTTCTACAGTGACCTGCAGTATGAGGGAACACAAGGGAACAGGCGTAAATATGCATAAATACCCACCGACACCCACCGACACCCACCAACACCCACCAACACCCACCAACACCCACCAACACCCACCGACACCCACCGACACCCACCGACACCCACCGACACCCACCGACACCCACCAACACCCACCAACACCCACCGACACCCACCGACACCCACCGACACCCACCGACACCCACCGACACCCACCAACACCCACCAACACCCACCGACACCCACCGACACCCACCGACACCCACCGACACCCACCGACACCCACCGACACCCACCAACACCCACCGACACCCACCAACACCCACCGACACCCACCGACACCCACCGACACCCACCGACACCCACCGACACCCACCAACACCCACCTTCATGATCGTCCTCAGCCTGAGAACACATGGACCACGTCTCCTCCTGTACCTCCACTTAGAAAACTCCCACTGCACCACTGAGCAGAACATGTGAAGGACTTCAGCCCTGGAGTCTCCACAGAACAAAAGGTAAAAGGAGCCGTTCAAAACTACCACCTAATGACATCACAAGGTGGGACAGAGCATTTTTATCTTTGGAGATGTAGACAGACTAATAATAAAGAGTCACTCAAACATGTGTGAATGAAATAAAACAACTCCCCGTGTGTTTCTGATGAGTTAACAACATTCTCCCAAGAGTCAATTTAGTGAAATAGAACCTTTAAATATCTGAACGACCAAATAACAAAATAATCCAGAAACATCTGCAGAGTCAAAGATCTCATCTGACAGAATAGTAGATTATAACACTGACCTGGAGTCAAAATAAAGATATTTTAGTTCAGGCGTAAATGCCCTGAGCTACAAAACTTAAATAATAACGAATGGGATGTAACGATATCAAAATCCCTCGATATATTTTCACGATATGCATCTCACGGGTCGATATTTATTGTGATATTTTGTGGACAAAATGATGAATATGCTACTTTTTCCTTTTGAAGGTCTTGGAAAAGCCTTGAAAAGCCTCTGGTACTGTTAAAATGATGAAGAATTAAGATTTAAACAGACTTAAAACAGTATTTTCTTCAGGCTGCGCTGAAAACACCAAAGGATCATGGTCTATGTAGTTCCCTCTGATTTTATTCTAGGATATTGTTGCACCAAGACAAGGCAGGTTTATCTGTTCATACACAAATTCACAGTTCTACAGAATAAGAAACACATTAGAATCACCATAACTATTCATTTAACCAGAGACTCTTGTAATTTGATATATTGTGATGGGCTCTGATACGACTGTGAGACTTTTGACTTTATATTTTCACAATATTTCAGTTATTGTTACATCCTTAATGTTTTGTGGTATCAACAAATTCAAGTGTTTCCAAGTTTAATCATTTGAAAAGGATAAAAACCATCATCTAAATCCATCAACCAAAACTGATTCATTATTAACCATAATATTACCAAAATTATACTGCACTTATACTTTATTTAAAAAACCCTCTTAATTATCATTCTTCACTAATAATTGTTATGTACATTAAAAGTGACCTCAGATCTCCAGAGCAGCATCTATTAAAAAAGTCCAGTGATATTATCTCCGAGCAGCAGATAAAAGGCCACGTTACATCTTCCTCCTTAATCTTTCCACATCAGTGCACTTGACAAATCATCCAAAGCTAAAGGGGGCAGTGTTGGGGCTTACTGCTCGACATTTGCTCTGACGGGATCAAAAACTCGGAGCACATCTCCCTCCAGACATCGATGCACCAGCAAACAGATGAGACCACGGGCCAGGGGTCACAAATCATTAAAAGCCATCTATCAGACCACTAATTCCCCCCTAAATCGAATATTTCCCATGTAAATATGTCAAAACAGGAATGAAATTAGCAGCGGCAGTTTATTGACTGTGATAAAATGTGAAAAGCACCACTGCACATAATTACACACTTGTCAGCGCCATAAAAATTAACTTTATTATGAATGGGATGGTTTTGTACAACTTCATTTGGGGGCGGATGTCTTCCAGATGGCTTTGCTCTATGCACTCCAGTAGTTTTTAATGCAGCTGCCAACCCTCTTTCACCCTCATCATATTCTGGGGATGACAGAAGAAAGTTAAAGGCCCCATCAGCTGATTGCACAACATTTGATCTCCGTAATAATGATGATAATACTGGCCTCCGCTGTGAACCTAATCGCGCTGGAATCAGGATGTTGGAGATGTTAAAGCGGCAGGACAGAGGCCACTTCCTCGCCTCCCCTTTGTACTTTGGTTTGATTTTCACTATCACGAGGGCATTTCAACTTCCAAATTCGTAAACTTTTATCATTTTATGCGTAAAAAGTCAGTGCGAGTTGAACAAAGCTGGAATTTAGGTGATGCTACAGTTTAATAACACATCATAGAGACACAAAATATATTTAGATCACACAGAAAGTAAAATACTGTGATCACTGGAGCTTATCTCATTTATATAACCACTATGTGCAGAGATATTATTATTATTGTATTAAATTATTATATATTATATTATTATACAAGTAACTCTCTCGTGAGGCCATTTCCACACACAAGTGATTTTAGACTTAAACTTTACTGATCCAGCAGGGACATTACCTGGACACAGTAACTCTATTATAATAACAAAGAGCATAAAATATAAGGTGATAAAGTTAAAATAAGGAGCAAAAATCACAAGAGACGAGTGTCAAATAAGCCATAAGTCATAAATATATAGAAATACAAATATATCTCAGCAATACACAAGAGGACGTGAGGAAAACAGAGCAAAGATGAAATAGTGACTGACATAACAGAAGGTTAAATCTGTTATATAAGGTGAGTTATACAGTTGTAGGGAGTATTATCTGTGACATAAGGTGAGTTGTTGTACACAGGGCTCTACACTAACTTTTTTTTCCAGGAGCACATGTGCCCCTAAGTTAACAATTTTAGGAGCACAGAAAAAAAAAAAAAGGGGCACAAGTAGGTTTTCGTTTGAACGATTATTACAGAACTTACGCACAGCAACACCGAATAAATTTAATACAAAAAAACAAAAGAATTATGACTGCACTTTTCCTGCATGATCGCAGTGTTTTTATAAATATATCTTCATTTTATCTGATTAATATTTAGACTTAAAATAAGCCAAACAAACTGTACTGCACTGAAACACTCTGTGGCCCTTTTTGGACCCTCACCACAGTTTGAGAACCTCTTCTTTAAGAGAACTTCCACTGCACTTTACACAAAACTGCTTCAGAGTGTAATAAGTGGGTAGGATTATTAAACCTGTATTTTCAAATTCCTAACTAGAGTTACATTCTCTTACTGGTTTTAAAGTGGTTTTTAGCCTCTGCACATTTACCAAACCAAACGCACATTGTGACAAACAGATTTATTTGGCATTTTCTTACTCAAACTTCAGCCCACATATCACCTGCTCTGTGCTGTAGCTCTGCTCTGTGCAGACATGGACATAAAATTAATATTGGCGTATTTGACATGAGGCGGATGGACACGTGAGATGTTTAACCTGCCCTGTGATGCAGGCTGAGGGTGGAGCTGTGGACGAGCTGCGTGCTGGCGGTGCCGTGTCTACGGGCTCCAGTGCACAGGTCCTGCACACCGGTACAAGTTTATTGCCGACAGCAGCGGCCGTAATGAAATATGATCGAACTCAGTATTCAGACCTTGAGTCCATGACGAGACCGAGTCCAAATGCGCTCAAGTCCGAGACAAGACCAAGACAAAGCTCTGGCTTTAGCGGAGGAGGAAGTCCAGCGGTGTGGGGGTGTTTACTGTGGTGGGACAGGTGTGGGTCCTGCTGCGGTGCTGCGCCTCGTTTAATGTGGGCGTGAAGCGGAGTTTGTTCGTATGAGTGATATCGCCGCACACGCGGAGCTCGTATGCTGGGGTCGTGCGCGGTCGGAGGTGTCGTGCCCAGGCTCGGTTCGGCTGCGCTTGCGCTGGGCAAGTGTGCGATGCTTTAGGGGCTCCAGTAGGGCTGGGCGATATGGACCAAAAAATATATCTCGATATATTTAGCTATATCTCGATATACGATATATATCTCGATATCTTTACAGGAAAAATAACCCCCTCCCACACTACTGCAAAAACAACAAACAAATTTTATCTGATTAATATTCCTTTAGTACTGCACTTAAACACTCTGTGCCCCTTTTTGGACCCTCACCCACAGTTTAAAACCCTCTTCTTTAAGAGAACTTCCACTGGTACTTTAAAGAAAACTACTTCAAAGTGAAAAAAGTGTCTAGGATTTTTAAACCTGTATTTTGACATTCCAAACTGGAGTTACATTCTCTTGTTTTAAAGTGATGTTTAGTCTCTGCACATTTACCAAATCAAACGCACATTGTGACAAATATGATCACACTCAGTATTCAGACCTTGAGTCCGTGACAAGACCGAGTCCAAACGCGCTCGCTTTAGAGAAGGAAGTCCAGCGGTGTGGGGGTGCCTAATGAGTGGTGGGGCAGGTGTGGGTCCTGCTGCGGGGGCTCCTCGTTTAAGGGGGCGTGGGTGTGTTTTGAAGCTGAATTAGTTCGTATGAGTGATATCGGCCACACGCGGAGCTCGTATGCTGGAGTCGTGCGCGGTCGGAGGTGTCATGTGGTTGCGCTCGCGCTGGGCAGGTGCATTTAGAAAGTTTAACTCGTCACGTTGCGTCTGTGCGCAGCTCCTTATTGTGGCTGCAGAAGCACTGGTGCGACTGTTTTGTTTTCATCGTTCGCACGGCGAAATATTTACTCGCAAATGAGTGAAAATGGGCGAAACTGCAGAGCCCTGGTTGTACAGTTGTAGGGAGTATTATCTGTGACATAAGGTGTGTTGAACAGTTGTAGGGAGTATTATCTGTGACAAAAGTGAGTTGTACAGTTGTAGGGAGTATTATCTGTGACATAAGTGAGTTGTACAGTTGTAGGGAGTATTATCTGTGACATAAGGTGTGTTGTACGGTGTGGTCTGCTGGAGCAGCAGCATCACAGAGAGGGACAAGAGGAGACTGGACAAAGTCAACAGGAAGTCCAGCTCTGTCCTGGGCTGTGCCTTGGATTCGGTGCAGGAGGTGGGGGACAGAAGGGTCCTGGCCAGATTCACTTCTATGCTGGACCTGGAGTCTCACCCTCTTCAGGGCCCTGTCAGCTCTGGAGAGCAGCTTCAGTGACAGACTGATCCACCCTCGCTGTGTGAAGGAGAGGTTCCGCAGGTCTTTCCTTCCTGCTGCTGTCAGACTTTACAATGAACACTGCTAACTCTGCTGCCTGTGCAATACTGGGACCCTGTGCAATAATGTAAGATAGTAATTTATTGTATATATAGTTTTTAGATTGCAATTTATTGTATATATTGTCTTAAGACAGCAATTTATATGATACATAGTTTTATAATCCTTATCTTTTTAGATCCTTATAGTGTTTGTCTATTTTTAACTTAACTGTTCTTCTATTGCTGCTACTGTTTCTTGCTGTTCTCTTTACTGTGCGTTGCAACACTGAAATTTCCCCATTGTGGGACAAATAAAGGATATCTTATCTTATCTAATCTTATCGTACAGTTGTAGGGAGTATTATATGGGTGTATTCTTTCACAGGGACTGTTGGAGCCGGTTTAATAATAGTTTTTAGGTTTTCATCCATCTTCGCTCTACAGAATATGACCACATGGTGAATTATTTGTGTTGAAAACTACATCATGTTTTCTAAGGATGACAGAACCTGGTGTAGAATATCACGACTTTTCCTCACAGTCTTTTCCTTCCCATCTGACTGTACTGATAAAAGTAATTCCAAAACCTCATCTCTTTTGTGCTGATGCTTTGCCTCTTCCCGACTGTCAGGTCACCACTCCTCACTGCCTCCTCCTGCGTGTCACTCGGCCGCACTCACAGTTTTATCCCCATATTTTATTTAAATTTGTCATTATTATTTGCGGCCATTGTTCCTGCCTTCTCTTACCTCATTATCATATCAATTATCATCTCAGTCACACATCCTGATTTCCACTCATATCACATTTACATCAAGTCCATAATGCATCTCCTGTTACTGAATTATTTAGCGAACAACTTGAACTAGAAGGGCCTGATTCATATTTAAAACAGACACCTATTCTTAATGGCAGCATCTGCTTAATCCTGAAGGAGCCTTGACTTGATGCAAATTTGTCTCTCTGCTGACATGCACACTGCTTCCTGTCTCCTTCCCTTATTCTGCACCAACAACTTATGCTCAGAAAAAAGGAAAAAATACAACAGAAACACATGATGGTGCTTGAGCTTTACATTCTGAACATTGCTGCAAAACAGTGAACATACTGACTGAATGTAGGGCAGATTAATTATGTCAAACATATGGCCAGTCGCTTTAACATAATTGCACAGTCCTCTGAGGAAATGCAGCTACTCAGTGATTTACAGAACAACAGACAGACCCAAAAAACAGACCAGAGGCGGCACATGTACGGATCAGGACAGAGTCACTTAACGCCAAAACAAACTGAACACACTGCACACACAAAAAAGGTTCAAATGAGGCGAATATAAACAAATCGCTTGTAATAAAATCGCTCATCTTTTTTTATTCATTTTTTGGGCGGCAATTAAAAAGTCGACATTCTTTTACAATGGAACATAGAAGAAAATCATTATAGAAATAACAAAAACAACAACTAAATATTTTGCCCAAAAAGGAGCGGGAAGAAGAGAACTTACTGAATCCCACCTCCTCTTCTAATCCATGAGCTTCTTTTTCATTTTTCAGACATTTTACATTAACTATAGGAAGTATTTACACGTGTGGACAGTGAAGAACTGTTCCGCATAATTATCCTCATACTGCAATAACAATACAGGACGACAGCAGCTTTTAATTGTTAACTACAGTATTTAAACACATTTTCTCACAAGACGAGTACATAAGATATAAACATGTTTAGCAGCTCTGACCATTAGATTTTCTAACGTCGGTTCTTTATTAAGACAAGACAGTCGAGTGTATTTACCTTGTTGACATGTTTCGGCTGCTGTTGCATCTTCAGAACTGTTGTTAGATTATGTCTTTAGATTTTCCTCTTTTAATGATCCAATATACAAAAAACATCATACAGCACAATTTACACCAAAAACACTATTAACTTTTACTTTTTTAAATCAGAAATGATCCCAAGCAACCCAAGAAATACAGAAAAAGCGCTCAGAACTACCCAGCTCTACTGTATGTACTCTGAAAATCAATGAAAATAAAATATGTGTAAGACAAAAACAGTTCAGCTGGAAATATTTGGAAGTGGAAAGAACCAGAAGTGTAATTTTACAGTACAGTAAGTGATGCCAGCGAGAACAAAGAAGAAAAAACAAACATTCAAATGACATTCGTAAAGAGCACAGAATAAAGCAGTTATTTAGAAAGAGGCGTAATTGTCATTGTGCTTAATTAAACATACAAAAGGTGAGTAAATATGTGGTTTAGCTGTGACTGAAGGTCCCTCTGACAGCGCCGGGCGTCTCCAGTCGATTTGTTGTCATATACTGAGACAGGAATTATCAGGGAACAAATTTCTTTAGTTTATGATGTTTGCTGGAGCATCATTATTTATATCCTGCATCAATCTCCACCTTGATCACTGACTGAGGAGCCCGTCTGCTGCAATTTGCATTACCAATGGGACAGTGGACGCCATTATCTTTTTTTTTTTCTTTTTTACAACAGATGACTTAAATATGAACACGAGCAGTGGTACGAAGCTCCTGACATGATGTACAACTTCTGTCACACAACTAAAACACAATTCTGCATATGTCTCAGTTTTACATGTGGGAATAAGGAACAATATCACTAACAAACTGTCCTTTAAACGCACTGACACCTCCATGTTGTCTACGGCTAATTTATGCTACAGATTCAAATGACAAAAACAGCGAGGAGGCTTAGATGAGAACGCGCTGACACTGAGTTTGTTGCTAAGCACAAACCAATGTTTTTTTTCCGCCATTCATTACTTAGAGATATTAATTCTGGCATTGGAACCGTTTTGATTTGACTTATATTTTCAACATTTCCTTACTTTGTTTGTCCTCTGTGGCAGTGAATGAAAGCAAACATCCATCCTGTGTGTGTAAGTCACCCTGTATTTTCCGATGACCATTTTCCCCAGATCCTCCGTCTCCCACTTGTCTAATTACCATACAAGTCTTTTTTCAAACTCCCCCTCCATCTTTCCCGAAGGAGACCACATGCAACTATAATTGCCTCCCTCATTAGTTATGTTTTCACAAGACGGCATAGGGGGCGATTAATTTTATCACTTAATTTTGTCACTGATATTTTCCACCGCTGCAGTATTGATGTATCCACCGTCGCCAGGCCCATTTTTCAGCAAAATTAATTGACAAAGCCGTAAAAATTTATCAACATATCACCAGATTAGGCGACAAATTGATGCAATGAGGGAATCAATTGTCTCCGTGTCGCAGAGGGCGCAGGAGCCGCAACCCCCGAAACCGCGGCGGACGGGCACGACCACTGCCAGACTGACTTTCGGTGGCAGGTGCTGTGATTTATGTTTTTATTTAGACAGGGGGCATAAATCAGAATGAGTTACAAGTGTGCTACTGCCTCCCCTTGAGAGGCACACAGCAGCCAAGGCACAATTCACATGCAACACACCCGCCCCGACTCTGCAGACAACATGCGTGCACAAAACACACGGCAAACGCACACACACAAATAAAGGAAACAACAGAGATATCATCAGGCATCCTCGGAAATCAATACCAGAAGAACACGGCGAGGAATACTGAACGCCAGCGCAAAAAGTGAAGTGAATGGTAATGGAGCGGTATTAGAAAAACACATCAGTAAACAGCGGGTATCAGACCTTCTCTTGTACAGCAGATCATGATGATTATTTTGATTACTGCTTTTGCTTAATAGGCGAAACTAATATTTTTCTGATAATCTAGCCACAAGCGACCACAAGTTTTAATTCTCTTGCCCAGATAAAGGAGCAGTAAACAAATGCTGTGGCCTGATCATCCAGTCGCTTCTACATTCTGTTCAAATCCAGAAGGGTTTGAAATTGGACCATGGACCATGAAAATCCTCTGTCCAAACTTGAGACAGTCCAACCACAGCTGCGTCTCTTTAAAGTGGAAGACATTTCCTCTTCATAATTCAGTCACATTCAGAACTAAATATAACACTATAACTATGATTTTGGTGCTTCTATTGTTGTTTCTGCAAAAATCTGTGCAGTTTTTCTGTCCCATGTTGTGTTCTCCCACTTTTTTCATGTTTGTTTGTGACTCGAAGGGACCGTCTTCGGTTGGTTTCATGAAATCAGGGAGACAGGACACGGCTCCAGATCCGCTCGTCTTTAAAGTAAAGTTTTGTGAAAGCGTGCGGTTCGGGCCGGTCAGATGACAAATACTTGGAAGCATTCATTTTTAAGTGAAACCAAAGAGACGGTCAAAAGGCAGAAAGTGGTGTAATCTAACATCAATGCATTACTATTTTTAAACAAAATGGACGATACTTCCTCGATGAGACCTCCATGTCAGAGTGAGGGGGGTTTAAGAGAAAGACAGATATGTGAGGGGAATGGGGATCAAGTTGAAAAGTCTCCAGACCGTGAAATTTAAGCACAGGCGCTCTTCAATCAGCAAAATGTTGCAATATGATCTACAAATGGGCCGTCTGACGTACTGTTTAAATGCCTCTTTTTGTGCCACCTCTCAGTTATCTGCTGCCTCACTTATTGATATGGACTCAAACTCCTTTCTTGGCTGCAAATTTCTGTCATCCAGGCTTGGAACAGGCCACAGAACAATATCACTGACATTGGGACAAATATCAAAATGTAAACGTGAGTTATGCTGAATTAAAGTGAAAAATATGTCTTTAATATAAACACTTTGTCGGGTTATGAGACCGAGCAGCACTATAAAGAGTAGAACACTATTAAACCACAGTTCTTCCATTTAATTTTCATGGGTCAACTGTGATCAAACCATCTTAGTTTATTGTGTCTGGTGGAGAAACGAAGCGAGCTGAATAGTTTTAATATGATTGTATCTACAGCGTGACCCTGTCCGCCGGTGCCTGCTAAACATTTGGAGGTCGTGACCCTTTGGTTGAGAAACACCACGCTGCTGTAACACATGACCCCACGTGTCTGCATTTCATCTGCTCAGCACAGAACAGCCCGGCGCGCTGACAGTCAGTCTATCAAACGCATTCAGTTGACCCCTAATGTGCCGTACTTCACCACACACGGAGAACAAATTGAGGACAAAATGGCCACCGCGCATCACCTAGCGCTCTCAGGAGGGCACACATTTCATCCAAAAGCCAAAGGAGAGACGGAAAAAAACAAAACGCTTCGAAGTGGGAGAATTGCTCGAGCGCCTGGACTGTCATGTCTGTATAAACAGGCATTGATTTTTCTGTCCAGCGCTGGCACCTCAGCCATTTATTCTCAGGTTTGTGGTTGCGGCCCGGCGGGGATGGTGAAATTCTGTTACAGTCCGGCCTGAGTCCCTGGAGGATCTGTGTGTGAGAGAATAGATTTCACCTGTAAACCAGAAGAGCCACTGCAGCCACTTAACAAGGGCAGGCCATGTCACCAGAGGGCAGGAGGGGGCAGGAGGGGGCAGGAGGGGCGAGGGAGGCATATCGGACAGACACTGTGGAAACATGAGGGCCGGTGAGTGACAGTCCACACGTATAAAACAAAGGAAAGAAATAGAAGAGAAAACGGCAAAAAGACCCGTTTCCCAGGGTTCATCAGAATTTTCTTGACAATATCTTCCCCGATTACTAAAATAAAAAAGATTAAGCGCAAATTCAAATACATATGAGATCATTTTAGATGTGCAGATGTAGAGCTTGATTAAAGAAAACATTAATGCTTCAGCTTCTGTCTGGGTCGACCTAACAGCAGAAAACAGAAGTGGAAATAAATCAATCAAAATTGGTGCTATAGAATGACTTTGGATTGTGAGGTGTGCAGGATTTTAATGCACACTCGAAGGCAGTGGACAAGAGCACATTAAGATTGAAGAGTCTTTTTCAGCGCAGTTTGTAGAGAGTGAAAATGGGGTCACATTAAATAGTGAATATATGAGCGAGACGTAATCCTGTGATGTCAGCAGTAAGGTCACTTTGTTCATCCTACTATTTTTAGCTTCTATATGGTGGAAGAAAAATTATACGATTAGACACTAGAGCAATAATAAACCTTCATGAGCCCCTCCAAGTCCAGAGAGATGCCCCAGTGGTGTGTCACAAAGGGCATCCGGTTTCTATCAAAATCAATGTGTAAAATGATTATTACTGCATGGATATTGCGCTGCTAGAATAACCTCACACCCAAGTGGCTCTTCTGAGCTTTAAGCCATGTTATAGTGTTGTTACCTCCTCAGAAACATACCAGGAGTTGTGTTATTTTGCATTCACACATTACTGAGAATCCTTTATTATTCCTCTGTCTACATCTCCAAAGCTCAAGTTGTCAGTTTTAGGCTCCATCCACACCAGTTCATATTCGAGGTGTTTTCGTTGCAGATGCAGAGTTCGTCCACACTAATCCGATGGAAAACAACTACGGAGACGGAACGATCTGGACACCTTCCTGATCCGTTGGGTTTGTGGCACTGGGCTTGCGACGCTATTGTGGAAAAGTTTAAACAAACCCGAGACAAACGGGAAACAGCGTTGGTCCATGTTTTCGCGCTTTCATCTTCCTCGGCTCGAAATCGGCTGCTGCAGCTTCCACAGAACTACAGCCACTTCAGACACGCTGCTCCAGTCCATGTTTTTACCGCCCACGTGGTGTCGTGACAAAGTGACACCAGCCGAGTCATGTGACCAGCGTCTCAGGTGATCCAGACACGAAATGTGTGGACGCATTTCAAATATGTTTCAGTGTAAACGCTTAGAGAATAACCTAAATACACAGGGTTTGAATGAATGAAACAAAACACAGCTCCAGGTCTGTTTGAGATGAGGGAACATTATAAAATAGAGCAGAGAACAGAGTAAAACTGATTTCGAGCTGCTCCCCTCAGGCAGGAGGCTACAGAACCTCTCGCTGTAAAAACAGATTCTTCAGTCACATGACCCTGTGCTGTAACTTTGCACCCGTCTGTTTGCACAGATCATCACCTGCACTCTTAAATCCTTGTTAATTTTTGTTATATTCCTAATGTTGTGAACCTGTTCACTCACATGGCAATAAAACCTTTCTGATTCTGATTCTTTAATACTTAGGCCCAGACGTCCCCGAAAGGCCCTGTCAGGTGCAGCAGAGGAGAGAGCAGATTGCACTGTTGCCCTTTGAATTATTTTGGTCTGTTTACAAAAGGACTGTACTTTTACTCAGGCCTAAGTTTGTTAAGGTGTTATTGACAGCGGAGCATTGATTTTGTTGTAAGTCTCTCGTTTTCACCGTTGTCCAATTGATTCAGCTGTTGTGATGCCAGACAGGATCCTATACAACTCAGTCCTGGTTTCACTGCTGAGGTTTAAAGTTGGAGTAAACATTTATGATAAAAAGGAACGGCTACACTGACAGACATGCAGGAACAACGCGCTTTGAGCTTTGACCTTAATATTATGGGCAGTCAGTCATTACAGACGACATATGACTGAAATAAACATGATACAAAAAGGGTCTGTTGTGTATGTAGTGTCTCATGCTGCACTTTGAGCTTTTATGTGTTTTTACAGTGTGGTTTTTAACACATGGCAAATAAACTAACCTAACTAAAATACTGCATATGGGTCAATGACATGACGCTGTCCAATTGCAGTTTCCTCAGTAAAAAGGTTCAAATTTCATAATTATTCACCACATTTCTGTAGCACCTCTGACCTCCACCAAATCTTTCTTTTCATAAATCCTGAGTTCTTCTGCATGTTTTTTGTGCTTAAAGTGTTTAAATGTCATGTGGTGCGACCGTGCATCATGTGGAGCCACTAATAACAGCAGGAATTCTGTGGCTGGAGTTTAATAACAGACAAAGTCGACTTGGGTGAACGGTTCTTTAGGCATTTTTCTTCCTTTTCAGCATTTTCCAGGGCAGTAGTTTGTTCATTAAACACAAGCAGGTGACGTCATATTGGAGCAAAAGAAAATATCAAAATGCATTAAAAATCTAAAGAAACACAACAGTTTGTTTCTGTACACTTCATATTACTCACAACTTAGATTAATATAACAACCATGTTTTAGAAAGGTTCAGGTTATTCTCGGTCGCACCACAGGACATGTTACACTAAAAATGCTTCATATAAATGTTAAACACAGATTTATGCTCCTGACACTGGAAATATTTGAAAAAGTTCAATAGAAACTCATATTTTTTATATTTTAAAATTTGCCTGTTGAAAATCCTTATGTGTCATTGACCCACATTATGTGTACAAGACCATCTTATTTCTGGTTAATTTTATATTATAAATACTTATTTCTGATATAGAGTTAGGGCTAAGCCCAACCCTGCCAGAATATTGCCCTTCATCATCAAAAAAAAGAAGAAGAAAAGTGCAGTTTTCCACAGTGGACATTTTTGTCAGTATTTCCATATATATATTTTATAGTATTTAGCACTATTTTTGTAGTAGCAATAATGTCTGTATCTATTTTCTTTCACAATTTATTTTTGAGTTTTAGTCAATTACCAGTGCATTTCCTATTAAAAGAACCTTTTATTACAATCACCCCTTTAATATAGTGAAAAATGATCATACTAGTGGGGGTACTGTAAATAATTTGTAGTTGTAGTTTCTGTCCTGTGTCTCAGCCTGTCGCACTGTCCAGGCTTTTGTCCATCTCTGGGCTTCATCACAGCAAAGTCCTGCCTGGTTTGATCTGGACGATGACGGCACTTACAGTATCATCTGAGCAAAGACTGAAATATCGCCTCACGCTACACCAAATCTTCCCAGCTGCTTTCACTTACCAAGACAAATGCAGGGCCTGGGCTGGCACGCTTCGGCACAAGGGGAACCTGTAATTGAGAAACATTAAAGACAAACAGTGAGTTTAGTCTCTCGCACACGGCTCTGTGAAGTCTCAACGCCAAAGTGACAGTAATGATAGTGTGAAGGTTAACTGGTGGATGAAACCCCAGCCATCGTCCTGAATAGAGAAAGGTTTGAAAAGTACTTATTAATCAAAGTTGGTAACATTTGAGACGCCCACTTAAATCACTCTGCAACGCACCTATGGCAACCAGCTCAAAGACGTTGACAAGGCGGTTATTTTTACCTTGCAATTGTCTTTAATGAAAATACCGGTGACAACAAGTGGATGGAAAAACAATACGAGGAGAAAGAGGGAGGGTTTTGAATGCTGGTGTCAGTGTTGGGTTTGTTTATCACACTTCGTGCTCAAGTTAACCATCCCACTGTTGGTACCAAACACGGGAATGTGAGTGGTTTTAATCCGGCTCAGCTTCACTGTTTTCTCCTGCAGTCTGATTTTATGATCAATATACAAATAATGAAGATATACCGCAAAATACTGCGAAAATGAAGGGGGAAAGAAACACACTTTGACATCATTGCTGTGTTTACCCGTGTGCCCGGCCGCAGAAATATGGGGGCAACAAGACTCACATGGGCCCCTATTAGAAATGAATAGAAAGAGGGTCAAATTCTGGGCTCCTAAAACCCCGTAAACCCGCACACGCCCAGTTACTGCCCATGTGTATCTACTAACAGGATTATGCACCTATCCAACTTTTTCAGTTCCGATACAGATTTCAGTGCTATAGTTTAACGTATCAGCAGACGTCTGTGCAGCGTCTGAAAACAGCATTTATTTTCTTTAAACTAAAGTAAAACCAGACAAAACTGATCCAACTCTCTTATGTAGGTGTTGTTTATCTGTCAACTACAGAACATCTTAGTGTTCATGAAAGTTCAAACACTGACACTTTCTGAGCCAATTATCACCAGTAAATAGTCTTAGAAAAACAATTTATTTGCCAAACTGAACAGACATTTGGAAACTGATACTCGATCCAGCAAATGTTTCTATCTGACATCAGGAGCAGTAATGGACCTGGTTCCTCAAACGCTTTTCTCCATGGACATGTTACTGCTTTGTCTGGAATGCTTCACAGTCTGGTGTTAAATCTTTCTATCTTCATGGAGACTAAACCAGACCAAGTTACAGGTCAGATCTGTGGAGAGGCTCACGGTCAGAATGACTTTTTTAGCAAAAGGAGAAATTCAATTTGTCAACTGCACAAAAGTTTATTTGGTTGAATGTGTTTTGCAGCTCGTCCAAGCTGCTTCTGCAGTTCTGGCCAGAATGCCTGAGGACACTGCCTTAAATCTGCCTGCAAGAGGAGCAGCTACTGTGAAATTACTCTGAAACTAATACCCTACTTGTTTACAGTTTCTGTTGTTAGCTCAGCCTATTGACATTCCCTCTTTTAGGTATTTCAGAGCTAAAAAAAACACCTGTAATTGAATAAACATAAGGTAGAGCT
Source organism: Odontamblyopus rebecca (assembly GCA_030686955.1). Classification (NCBI taxonomy): domain Eukaryota; kingdom Metazoa; phylum Chordata; class Actinopteri; order Gobiiformes; family Gobiidae; genus Odontamblyopus; species Odontamblyopus rebecca. The sequence goes on from CM060669.1 coordinate 588,655, forward strand.
GTTTAATGTCACACTGTGGAACATTCCAGGCAGATCAGTGATGTATCCATAGAAACAAGCAGGTGACGGACCTCCAACCAAAAAGTTCCATAGTGCACCTTTAATATTCCACTGCCTCTGTACGAATCACAGCATAGATCTTTACTCCAAAATGAACTCAAAGGGAAATATCTCTTTAGGTGTTTCCAGCCTTCAGTTTCCTTTCCCAACTTTTCTGAGACCCGTTACAACCATCAAATTCAATAACATCTTACTATGAAAAGGTAAATTGCGCTGTTTATGAAAATTCTGAAACCACTTTTGTTTACTCTTTACAGTGCCACAACTTTTTGGTGAATGCCGTTAAAAGAGGAGACGGCTCACTTTGATCTCCATCCACCGGCGTTTGTGTGATTTTCTACCCGACAGGCTTCTGTACCGGAGCTTTAGGAACAAGGAAAACACAGGATTAAGAAAAACACGGCGGTTGTTTGAGGAACTTTGTGGAGAAAACAGCATTTATACATAAGGATTGGTTGTTATTGTTGTAGTCGAAGGAGCTAATGTTTTTGTTTGAGCCACAGGAAGTGCACATCAAGCAAATTAACACGTGCAGCTTTGGCCTTAATTGCACATATGAGAAAAGCGGTGGCTTAGGGACTGTTGTATGTAAATAGGCTTTCACTTGGTCTGTAAAAAAATGTTTCCTCATTAAATAATACTGTGCAAAAAGAGCAGAGGAACAAATGCCATAAAAACAATGTTAATGAGGAAAAATGTGAGCCACAGGGACAAACTGGCCACTGTAAGAGTAGTATAAACACTATCAAATAAAATATTACACAGGCTTTATATTGTCTTTATGTAAAATTCTGTTATTTTCCACCAAAAAATCTCACCAATTATCATCAGTGGTGGAAGGTAATGAAGTAAAAGGATAAAACTTCTCTACATTTTTTAGGTCTCTGATCCTTTTTGCATTAGTTCACTGCATTTGAGAGCATTTATCTGGACTTTCTACTCCACTGCATTTTAGATCTGGACTGAAAAGTACTTTTCTTCATGGTCTGAAAGCTGCTGAAATGGCTGAGACACATTTAATTTGAGCTAAAGTCCAAACCAAATACACAAATACACAGAAAAGTTAAGAAATCAGTTGAATCACTTGAATTCAGCTCATTCTTTATGGAAAATACTGTATTTGATGCTTTCATTGCTCAAAAATATCTGCAAAATACTTTTACTTTTTACCCTTAAAGTACATTTTTAAACAGACACTTCAATAGTTTTACTTAAGTAACTTTTTTCATGTGATACTTTCACTGGAGTAATGAGGACTTCATCCACCACTGATTATTATGTAGTGAGTTTCTTGATAAAACTTGCAGTAACTTTAAAAATACAGAGTTACTTTTCACACATATGTTGGAGCACACTTATATATTTGTCTGTGGGCCTTTCTTTTAAACTGCAGTCATCCATTCATTTGCTCAAACTTCTATTTCATGCATATAAATTTACGGTAGAATATTGCATTTCTGAAATGATGTCTGATTGCGTTTCTTTGCAAATGTCCAATTATCCAATGATGGCTGATCCCTCTTCTGTGTCCGGGCCCGTGTGAAACCCTGGGACATAATATAATTGTAGTATGTCTCAGGGAGCTGGAGGTAATGAGCGAGCGCAGCATCAGCAGCCGTTCAGCGCATGAAAGCAGCGCCACAATAAAGACGAGCACAGGGCCGGGGCTGTAAATATCCCAGGGCCACACACAGCACATGCTAATTGCCTTCCCAAACCAGAGTGCAGTAAATAATGAAATTTTAATTCTGCTCCTGCCATTGCTTTTCTTCATTTATGTTCCAGGGAGCATCTCACCAGATATGTGTCCGTAGAAAAGGTAAGAGCCACTCACCAGGCAAAGCGTATTTAGTGGAAAACCGGTAAAAATTAAAAAGTCGGATGAAAAATGCTGTTTTGTTTTTTTTCTTACACAGGACATGGGTCATTTTTAATGCTGCTTTAACTCAAACCATCAACTACTGAATTTTTATGCACTGTAGTTTTGCCTCTGTAAATTCCTTATGTAATATTTGAATAACATTTGTGTCTAGGCTAAAGTTTTACACGGTGTTACTGACATCAGCAGCTGGGACATGTTTTACAGCTGTTTAAAAGCACTGGGACTTCAAAGTGTGAGTGGAGCTTTATGAGCGAACAGGACGACTGAGCATGAACCCAACTCCAACAACTTCTATGTTTTTACAATAAAACAGACATAATGGTGTGACGGCATAATTTATTACAAATCACAAAGCAACTTGTTCCTGTGAGAATAAACTCCGTGGGTCGAAGAGTTCCTTTGAAATCTTGACAATCTCCTCCATTTGTAAAGACGTAGGACACAGAGGACGGCACCACGGAGTAAATAACTTTAGAAAATCACTTCTGAAAATCAATTTGTGCATTTGTGCCCCATTTATAAACAGTACGTCGGCCAAGGCAGCGGCCCAACCCTGACGCCTCCACTTAGGACCAGGTGACTTCATAATAACAGTAACTCATCACTTATGAAGCTCAGCATTTTTACTGCTCTTTATCCCATGTTAAATCATGTGTTTGGGTGTCAACAGAAAATACTGAACAAATGTAGTGTTGGGAACTAACAGAAAACATGTAATGATAATAATAATAATACATTTTATTTATTAGGCGCCTTTCTGGACACTGAAGGTCGTCTTACAGCCACATAAACAAATGAAGTACGATTAAAACAAACAGTTAAAGTGGGAAAGTATTTCACTGATTGATTGAATTTACTGTTGTATTTTATTAGTATTTAGTATTCAGTCATGTATTAGACAGTATTTGACTGAATATGTACTAAAAGATGTTTTCTGAATATTCATTTTGAGCAACTGTTTTCCAGTACAGTTACTTTTTTTTGTAGTATTTAGTTACTTTCCTAAAATTAAAGGAACACATCGCAGTTCTGTTTTTAGTTTAGAAGATTTTCAAACGCAGCTCTTGCAGTATATGTACATTTTCCTTCTTTAATTAGACTTAAATATGTTTATTTCTAACTTAAATTAATGACAACAATGCAACAAAAAAGTAGTTATTTGTAAGTCTATGCCATGTTTTTTTTACTAATACAATGCAAAGTAAAAGCAGTCCAAGTATTTAGAATACTCTGACTGGCTTATGTATCATAAAACTTTACCAAATACTTCAGTTTAATAGTATTTGTTTCTATAAGACATTTTTAAAGTATTGTTCCCATCGTCGACTAAATGTTCTCATGCAAACAGTAAATCTCCATTATAAACTATCAAACTACTAAAAGCAGCTTTCTGGTGCATTTACTATTTAAATTCTTTTACAGGACCAAACCTCCACACTGTGAACACTTTGACTTAAGCTGAAGTCAAACTGCTGCATGTTTATGACGCCGACAGAGTTTATAGCGTCATCTGTACAGTCAGAAACAGACTCCCCTCTTGTTGGCACCTTTTAGAGCTGGCAAAACTCAAACGGACGCGTCATTCATCTTGATCGGCTGGCAAACACAATCAAATAAATCAAGACTTTCCCAAATATAAAAATATTTGTGTTGTGGGCACATAATGAATGGGCACAGCTGGACTAATTAAAAGCCATCTGAGTTTCATTAATCTTGGTTTTGGAGTCGCATCGTTTCTCAAAGTGGACAGCCACGCCTTTCCCAGCACTGGCCCGCCGTCCTTGGACTCATTTTTCAGGTGATTTGGAAGAAGAACACTGCCTTTTGCTTTATTAGCGCAGTGAGGAGACGTGAAAGCACAATTAATATAGGATTTCAACACAAAGAAAATGCTCATTGCTCAGCCCAGCAGATCGCCACATGGGAAACAGAGACCGTGGACCTGGAGAGGGGCCCTGATGCGTCTGAGAAAAGGTTTGTAAAGCTGTTCTACAATTTATAGAACTTGGGCTCCAGTGACGGAAGAAGGACTCAGTTTTGTACAGATACTGGAGCAAAAAAAAATACTCCTGTAAAAGAAAAAGTATCACATGTAAAAGTCTACTTAAAAGTACTAAAGTACCAGTTCAAAAATATACTTCATCACTAAAAAATGAAAGTATTTCACACAGATTTTGAGATTTAAAAAAGCCGTGTACTGATTTTGATAAAGATTTGGGGCTGAATTTTGTTCAACAGACACAACTGAAGAGTTCAAGTTAGAGCAGAACAGAGTTTTCCCTCATCTCCTTTTATTTTTATATATTTGTGTTTGCTCAAACTATGAACATGTAAAGAATCTCAAAGTATCATAAAAATACTTTTACTTTTCAGTTCAGATACTTGCTCTCAGATGTAGTGAAGTAAAAGTACTTTAAATCTACTCGAGTAAAGTACAGATACCTAAAATGTAATGAAGTACAGGACTTTACTTGTACTTTATGTTCACTGCTGTTGGGCTCAGACCTGAAAAACAGACATGGAACTGGGTTTTGTTTCATTCACACGTTTGACTAGTTTGTCCAAAAGCTCAAAACGCTCTGTTCCACCTTGTGATGTCATGAGGTGGTCGTTTTCAAGTTCACAGCTGCTTTTACGGTTTGTTTTGCTGTTCCAAATGACTGAAGGTGCCTGACTTGTGTAGTGCACAACTCACTTTAGTCACGATAACACATTCTGAAGTGCGATATTTTTCTGAAGTAAATACAGACAATTAAGAGTCATATTTAAGATCATTTATGCCACTGACACAAAAACCAACAGCAGATTCAAACCACAACAAATAAACAGATATATAAAAGTGACTGATTCAACCTTTTACAGCTTAAATCTGATCATATAGACAAAAATAACCAAAGAAAATGTGCACAATAAATAAGAGAACAGGACCACCAAGAGTTATTCATCTTTCACACATTCTTTACACACTCAAGTATCATTTGCTTTAAAATTATACTCATATTCATACATCCATTATTTTTATGCATTTTTTAATGTAATGTATTTTTCACGATGGCCACAACAGAGTTAGAGTGAACAATAAGGTCGTTTACTTTGTGTGAGATGGAAGTTTTTCACTATATCATTTACCCCTGAACATGTAAATTCCCTGTGTTATTCTCGTTTAAATTAGGTACTGTACAACAATTTATCCCCAAGGTTTAAAATACAACAACTAAAACTGGAGAAAAAGTAAGAATCCTGTTTTAACCAAATCTAAAAGTTGCAGTGCCTAATCTCTCCAACCTAATGTGGCTTTTATGAAGATGACTGTGTTTGCCTAGAACAAAGCCCCACTAACATTAGGTAAGTGTAATGTTGTTTAAAGCCCATTGCTGCGTGCTTAATTATTCATTTCTTTATAAGCACGGTGGGGCATTTTAAATCATTGAGTGTAATCACAGGGGCAAAGACCATTAAGCCCTAATTTGGCCAATATTTGTCTAATAAAAGTTTAATGTCTGGCAATAATTTTGAAATAACATTTTTTAATTAAGTTTAATTTGAGGGGTGATATTGGGGCAATTCCTCATAAGGAGAAAGGGCCGTATACAATAACACCCCCCCAGGGTAATCGTACTGTTGTACACATTAAAAGAAAGTGCGAGGGACTATTTTAATAAACATACTATGGAAACCTTTAGCGCAGTGAATAAAACTTTACTGTGAAAGGAAACAAACCTTTAAAAAACAAACTGGAACTTTCATAAATCAAATCACGATACAGAAAAACCTGGATTTTAAGACTAGAAGAGTAAAAGGGCTTTAGACTCTTACTAAATGTGTCCTTTGACCCCCAGAGTCCCACTGTTATAATATTACATTAGATTTAAGTCTACAAAAATAAACCTTCACCTTTTTTTCTTCTTCAAACCACTTTTCCATTATTACTGAAGCCTATTGTTGTGCAGTGCTACTGGGCACAATGGGCCTGGATTATGTAAAAGTGACTCTACTTTGAGTTTTAAGACAGGTTATAATGTTTTTACATCAAAAACATACATGGAGCGGTGCTTTGTTTCATTCACACATGTTTAAGTGACCCTGCATTATTAGTGTTTACATCTCCACTCTGCTCCACCTTGTGATGTCATGAAGGGGCAGTTTTCATGTTAACGATTAACTTTTACCTATTGTTCAGTACAGATTGTAAATTCCAGAGCTGAAATCAATTCTTGTGAAGGTGGATGGAGTTTAAAGACACAGTGGAGCACTTCCTGTATTACCACATGACATCACGAGGTGGAACAGTGTTTTCTGATAGAAGATCTCAGCCTGAATCAGCAGGATCAGTGTGTTGAATAAAACAGCTCCAGGAATGTTCATGAGGAGGAAACATTATTCCACAGATCAGAAAACAGTTTATCTGACAGTCGTCCACTAATCATTTTATTTAGATTAGAACAGATTCTTATGGGACAGCAGTTTTGTAGAAGATGAAGCAGGAACATTTTCTTTGAATGGAAAACAATATGACTTTTAAACAAATCATAAAAATAAGTTGACATAATGAAGCCTCAAATTACCTTTTCTCTCCATACAGTATTTGCTTTCCCTGTGCACCACCCAGACGCCGACGTTTGAGCGACTTTATTAGCTGAAAAGGATTATTATTGTAATGTGAAAATGGAACTAATAGTGTGCCAGATGCTTTTTGCACAATTATCCCGAGAAAACAAGTCTCAAGTCAAGTCATGTGTTATTATTTGGTCATTTTTCACGGACCACTCAAAATTGCCCAATTATGTTCTATTAGGGCAAGGCCAACCCTGTCAATCACACAGCAGCGTTTGGCCCCCAACCTTCAAAGACGCTCCACTTGGGGCTTAATAGCTCTCAGAAGTTTTCAACATGACTAAAAGTGATAATGTTCCACCTAATAAAGTTTGTTTTAGCTTTACATCTTGAATATGAGGTCTTAACATGGGGGAGCACGTGTGTTTTCAGAAAGTGTCCAATTACGACGGCAGGAAAATCAGCTTTTATTAGAGTTACGAAGCTGCAGTGTTCGAATGTGCTTCAATACAACAACGGTGAAGGCGATTGGCTAGAAAAGAAAAAACAGACTGACTGAACATATTATGTGATAGAGTGAAACATACGCAGCACCATGTGGCATTCAGCACCAGTGTTTCCTGTACATTCACATTATCCCTGACAGATGTTACTGTAAATTAATTACGCTAAATAATTAGGTTAAAGGGCTCATATTAAGCTGCTTTCTGATCCATGTTATAACGCCGCTTCCTCATTACAAACATAGCTGGACTTGTGTTTTCTTTCATTCACACATGTAAACACACAAATCCGGCACATTTATTTACGTTCTTCTCTCAAACAGAATCTCAGTTTGCATCATTTCATCCCTGGAACTTCAAATCTCAAGTGAACAAAAGGTAAAAGGAGCTCGAACATGAAAACTACAGCTTCATGACGTCATAAGGTGGAACTGAGCATTTTCAAATTTAGAGATGTTGTTAGACTAATAAACCAGGATTACTCAAAAAATGAAACGAAACACAGCTCTGAGTGTGTTTTTGCTGAGGTAATAAGATTCTGACATGACTCAAAAGAGTAAATTTAATGTAATATGAGACTTTAATGTGACATCAACATGCAAAATGTCCCACTGTATATTTAAAAAATCAGCACATTCAGCTCAGGAAAAAAATAAGAGACGGCTTTTTTTTTCTCTGGAATCAGCCTCAGCATCTTCCTAAGTGAAAACATTAACATTATGTTGTTTTAAAATGAAGATGATCGTGTTTTCTTTGCATTATTTGAGGTCTGAAAACTGCAGCTTTTTTGTTATTTTGACCATTTTCTGCAAATAAATGACAATATTTTATTTGGAATTTGGGAGAAACGTCGTCAGTAGTTTATAGAATGAAACAAAAACATGAATTTTACTCAAACACAAACCTATAAGTAGTAAAATCAGCACTGGTCTCTTATTTTTTAAGTATATCTGATCATGGCTGACGACTGTTGATCTGTTTGAAAATCTGAGTCCTTGAAACTGATTAAAACAATCGATAATCGTTCACTACAGCGGCCAAAACGTTATTTCATATGAACAAAAAATCTGCTGCTTTCTAAAAACTTGGTTCAGTCCATTCTCTTTTATACATAAATGTAAAGTTATAAAAACAGACCCATTTCATGAGTAATTCTGATTTTCCATGTTAAAAAAAACTTCTCTTCATACAATAAAAGCGCATTTCCTTTTCTATTTTTCAATGTCTTGTTGGGAAGTAGTTTTGTCTGACAGTTTGTTGGGTTTGCCGACCCCGCAGAGGTCAGATCTCTGCTCTTACACACGGAGGACTCTGGCCACCCTCATGTTGGAGCTTCACTCGTGTTATTTTAGCAGCTCGGCCAGTCTCATTCTGTCACAAAGAGTTAAAGTGTGGCCCAGACTTCACCTAATGAAAGAACTTCATTGACAAACTGTAAAATCAGTGGTAAAAATGGTCAAAAGCAGTTCTCACCGCAGACATCCTGGTCCTGGTGTGAAGCACTACGCAACTTTTCTGGAAATGTTCTGTTTCCCTGGAATGTGCCGTGGTGCGGCATTAAACATTCATCACACATTTATTCATTACATGTGTTTCTATTGCTCAAGAAACATAATTCTTTCTGTGAATAGGGAACAACTCCTGCCCAAAGTTTAACTAAATTTAACTCAGAATATTGTCAGTTCTCACTGGGCCCCGACTGATATGGATTTTGTTGTGGCCGATATGATTCCGATAAAATGTGAGTTGGAGCTGCCGATATAATCGCCGATATATTTATGACGTAAAAATTCACTGTAAATGTTCACTTGTTTGTAAAACTTAAGTTTGGCTCTGCTGGATTTTCGATTGGGTTCATTTAGGCGACATTTATTGTTTTTCTGCCTCTTTACGTCATATTTAAAGAGTCGCTCGGCCTAATGGGGTTTTTCTATATTCTCTCCTGTAAAGAAAGTTCTGTAAGTAAACTACCGCGATTAACTTTTAGCGGTAAATACGCACGCTCTGCAGTAATTAATGATCTGCTAAATGCTGATAATTCACACCTCTTTATAACAAGGTAAAATGTCCACGTGGAACATTGGCCCATATCAGTAAGATTTAGGCTGGGCCCTAATTCTGACACACTGCACGTCTGGAGAGTCAAACATCAGGATCTCACCAGGAATTCACAGTTGTGGCAAATAAAAATAGGACAACTTAAAGTGTACAGAAAAAAAAATCCGTGCTCTTTTTTGACGGCCTGACTGGTAAACAACATACGAAGACAGATATGCATATATACTATAGATATATATGCAAACATGGCTCCAAATCATTAAACCCAACTATAGAACAACAAACAGGATTTCACATTGACATATTTACACGTGTTTGCTCTAAATCTAAAAATATCATGGGAACTGTTGGATTTGATAAATAAAAGTGTTGTTGACATGGCCCCGCGGTGCGATCCATCTGCAGCGTCTCCACAGCCTCCTCCCTTTGTTTTCCTATTGGACGATCCCTCCCTCTCTGTCCAACTTTATCTTACTTGAGCGCCGGCATATGTCTCCGATCATCCCCTCCTCCTCCCCCCTCGGCGTTCCCACTTCCTACTTCATCTTTCCCAGTTCTGACTCTGGCCCGTGACTGGAGAGGATATCAATCACGGACAGAGCAGACTTGTCAGAGGAACACATTCTTTTATCTGTCTCGCTCGCCTTCCTTTAACAAATCTGTTCCAGTTAATAAGCCCTCCCCACTGACCCCCTCTTCCTAATTAAGCACAGGCAGCACACAGGGAATATGATACTTAATTAATGATGAGATAAACTCTCTCCCAAGGCCCTGTCAGGAAAGCGTGACACCGTGTTTGGCACTTCGGAAATCAAATTAATACAAAATGATGTAACAAAAGTAAAAAAAAGATGATAAACAAATATGTGGCACTGATATGTTTATTAACGATTAAGGTCATTTAGTGCTAAAAAGACATTTGCAGTCCCGTGAAGCACATTTCTTAGTGACCTATTTAAGTTCCTAATGGTTTGATGCAGGTACGTTTTACTCAGGAGAACCAAGTCTAAAAACAGCCTCATGCCAATACTTGTTTTTCTTTGCAATTTTCTCAGTTGTCTCATGATGGTCTTTGCTGTATAATTTTATTCTGCTTATACAGTTATTTTATAGATAGATAATACTTCATTATCCCGAAGGAAATTATTTTTGTTACCTGCCTGTCTCCAGGGAAATGATGTTCCAGTTTATGGTTCCGTCACTATTTTATTAAACATATAATAACAATAAGAAGAATAAGAAGAACACATTTTATTTATTAGGCGCCTTTCTGGTCAGTCCAGGTCACCTAAAAACAACATAAACAAATGAAGTCTGATGAACCTCTTAAGCTCCAGACAGTTGTATTTTATATGTGGATATAGAGGCTTCAGTTTGAGATGTGAAGAGCGGTGGTGAAAAGTGGATAAATTGTTGGTCGTGTTTCTGCTGATTCCAGTGGTGTAAAACAGGACAGTGCAGCTCTCAGTATGGTGTAAATACAGAGTTTAAGAGGTTAAAACAGAGGACACTATTTAACTGAATGATTGTATTCAGTATTATATATTATTAGCATTTCATATTTCTTGTTTGAGTATTTAGTCGTGTATTAGACAGTATTTTAATTGACTGATTGTATTTAATTTAATCTAGTGTTTATTTCAATTCTTTGGACAACAAACAGATTAAATTCCTCTCATCTGTCACTGCACACATTACATTACATTAACAATAGAATATTTGGACTGAAAGTTCAGAATAATTATATACGTTATTTACAGGGCAAAAAAACAATGTCTAGCCAAGTTAAGATGACTTGAATTAAGAAAGTTTTATCATGATTTGAGTCATTTGACAAGTAGAATTTTTGTACTTAAAATAAGAAACAAAATCAAATGTTGCTTGAATTAAGAAAAAAACACTTATTCCATCGGTAGATAATTGTACTTGTCAAGTTGAATCCACTCAAATAAAGTAAAATGTTCTTAATTTAAGTCATTTTAACCCAGATACAGTTTTTTCCAGTATAATTATAACTGCGTGTGCCGTAGTAAAGTAGATTTTTTCAGCAGTAACTCAGTACTTTTATCCACTTGGACTGAGATTTCAGACTGGAACAAAAGGGAAACATGTCCACATTAAATAATAATGTGACCCGTCCTAATTGGTCAAACTGAAGCTGTTTAGAACCTGTAAATGAACAGTGCAGAAGTGATGACATCTGCACTACATTAGTCACAGTAGTAGTTACACAAACATAATTAACCAAATAAATTATTTGTTTACAGCGTCCATGTTTGAGCCTTTATACAGTGGCGTCATATAGTCTAAGGAAACTGTTAAAAGTAAAAAGAGACGACAAAAGCCTTCATCAATCAGAACAGCCTCCTCACACACACTGACGACACTGACGACTACAGATTTATCCTTTTTTATCTCTTTAACCTTTTTACGACATGTGTTTACAACTAACTTCACTTTCTTTAATCGTGTTCAACATCTCATTCTTTTATTATGTTTTAACAGGCGTTTGTTAACAGCCGACACACTGATTCACAGTTAATAATTCATGGCCCGGTTTTCCAGAACATATGGTGCACTTTATTAATATTCTACATCAATTGTCACAGCCAGTCTGACAGGCGCATTTCACATCCAGGCTGTTTGGGTTTGGGCAGATATGAATATTGTTAACTGGATAACAATGGATAAGCACCAGTCCTCACGCTCTACATACTCTAACATAAGGTACGATTTCCTTTATCCTTTTATTATCCTTTACTTTCCTAACATCATCAAACTGAACGTCTCATCTTTGGCCTTCGTTTAAGTGAGCAGTTCTTTTACAATGGAACATGAACAGCAACAAAACAACAAAAAACATATTTAATGTTTTTCTCTCTTCTGATTTAACATACTGAGGTTTCTTTTGCATTTTACATTACACCATATGGATTAATTTACACATGAAGTCAGAAGTCACGGTTACAGTTTGGTAACATAACTCTGATACTGCAGAATACAAAAGGAGAGGTAAAGGTGAGGAAATTAAAGATACTAACAACAGACAGTAGATAATGGACATACCACAAACTGTAAGGAAACAAGCACAAACCAGCACAGACGGCACAAGTAATATTAATAAGTCTAATATTAAGCCCCACTCTCTATATACTGTGACCAGACCATATGTTTATAAAAGAACTTGAATTTATGGATATTTTGGCTTTGCTTGAGATGTGTATGCAGACTGTTTTAAACCACATATAGGCTCAGGGTGTAAGAAAAAAATCGATTCAGTGATATATCGTGATACACTGCACAATTCTGGAATCGATTCAAAATGCATCTGAATCCATTTTAAAATAATATTTTTCACTAAAATTTGTGGCATAACAGCTGCATTCACAGTTCTCATGATTGAAAAAAGGTAATAAATTATATCTCATACAGTTTTGGTTCTCATGAAGGTGCAGGCGACTATATTATTTGAAGTATTTATTGATAAATTGCGATATATCATCCACTGTATTAGTATCGGGATATATCGCGATATATCGAATCATGACATGCAGGATACGTATCGTATCGTCAGACTCAAGTGCACTCCCCTAGTAAAGGCACACCGTCCCCTCTTGAATTATGGGTAATCGCTCTCATTCTGAACAAGCTTTGTAAAGTACTTGTAGTAAATTGTTGAACACTTTAAATAAAATGATCAGTATAATGTTTTACAGGTTCAGGAGTCTTTTGGAGCTTGGATTGAATAAAGAAATTATGGGAGAGTTCTAAAAATCCAACTTTACGAATTATTTGCAAAGATGACTACAAACCACTACAAAGTCAATCTATAGAAATGGAAAACAGCAAAACACTCATAGTTGCCATGACGATACATATGGTTCAAAAAGCATATACACATTTATATAATTATATAATAATTACTATGCCTACATTGACATCAGTCTCTGCTATTTCTGCTACATATTTACAATTAATTATACCATTTCTCTTTTCTCTACGCTGAGCTGCTGTGTCCAGATCATTTCCCTTGTGGATCAACAAAGTTTTATCTAAGTCTAAAAAGGTAACAACACATAAGGAGAATTTAATCTGTTAGAAGTCCAAAACATGTAAATAAATGGTAGACAGATGTGTTTAATGCCAAACTGTGGTGGAAACAGACTGGAACATCCAACCCAATAGAAAAGTTACATAATGCAGCTCAGAGTCAGAGTTCCTCTTTTGTTTTAAAGCCTCCTTATGTAAGTGCATTCTGTATCCAACTGAAAGTACTTAGTCACTTCCATTTAGCAAAACCTCATAACCAGATGCACAATTTTTCAATCATGTCACATTTCCGACATCGCAGATATGGTGAAGACAGTTTAGTCGTAAACTACTTTAACCAACCCGGGCGCTGGGATCACGTGGCAACTTGAGCTCTTCATCTCGCCAATTTGTCTTGACGATGACAAGTGCATTTAGGCTCTTGTTCCCCCTCCTCATCTTCGAATTAAATTTACACTGACTACTTTGATATGTTCGGGAGTGAGTTTTGCTTCCCTGTGGACCGGCGAGGAAAATAAATAATCTACAACGATCACAATCGCAAACAACTAAACAACAAGTCTGACATATTTACCATAAGAGGCTTTCTGAACTCGGGCCTAAATGAAACACATCTATAAAATAAGCATTTGTTGTCTGGCATGCTTTGAAGTAGTGCCTTTTAATGATTTCTTTCTTCTGATGATGATGGAAACTGTGCTGACACCTCCTTTTGCTTCATCAAGTTCTGCTGCACAATTACATGAATTTACTTTCAATAAATTACCATCTTTGCATACATCAGTCAAATCATCCAGCTGAGGCATTCACAAACAATATGCATTATTAATTTCATTGTCAGTGTTTATTTAGTTAACTTGTAACCGACTTGGACAGCCTATTGCCTTGATGGTGCATTTAAAAAGCATCGGGTCGGGCTTTTTTCAAGGGAAATCAGGGGATGACATGCTTGTACGCACCACTTTGCTCCCCGCTGAGAACGCAGAGGGGAAAAGACTCGACTCACACTGAAAGGCCAATCACAAAGAGCACAGAGGCCTCCCTGAGCTGCCATGACCCGAACAACAGAATCAGGCAGATCCTCCACATCACAGCCTCAGTGAGCACCACTTTCCTCTGACTGAACACAACCGTCCACAGCCGCGCACGGAAACTACGTTGGGTTTATGCCAGGAATAATGCAAAAAGGTTTATCCAACACACTGATCTGGTTTGGACTCGGTCTATCACAAGAACACATTTGAAGGCTGATATGTAGCTGAAGAAAATATAGATGATAAAAGATAATAACAGGGGCTTTTTCTTCCCGTGAACTACCTTTACAAAAAGAGCTACGCATTTTAGCAGCCACAAGAAACTGAGCCTTAGATAGGAAACAGTTACCTATAAAACATAAACCTTTATCCATTTGTTAGTGTGCAAAGTTAGGCATCAAAATGAGACATTTACGAAGGAAGTTCATCAAATTTGAGTCATTCAGCACAATATGTATAATTCAGAAATCCTTTGGCTATTTGGAAGAGGATGAAGAGCTACTGGTTCGAGGCCCCTGTAAAATATAATTAAAAAAACACAAACTTCAATAAATAAATACCAGAATAAAACACTAGCAGAAGTGATTTATTCATCCCTCAACAGCTCTGGTCCAATTACCGAACAAAACAATGACAAATAAAATACCCACTTGTACACAAAGGTAAATATTGATCCTCAGAAATGATTATTCCATCACATATTTGAACGATAACAGTGATTATCGTGACCTCGTTTGGACTTAAAGGCAGATCAAATCAAACAACTTCACTGCATTTTGGTGAACTGTGAATTAGAGCAAATCGCCCACGTTCCCATGACAAACCTCTGCCATTCTCACGATTCAATAAATTACACTTTTGTCATCCTCCTCTCCAAGTCAGTTCTTGTTGACTAATAGAGCTTTAATTAAATGATGCTGTGGGCTCTACACTCTTCGTCTTAATTGGGCTATTGTAGTTATTAGCATCATTGGAATAAGTAAGCCATCCATAACAGATCTACACTGAGCGCCTCCATTCAGTGTGAAGAGCTCCTGTCCTTTGTCATTAGGGATGTAAGAATAACCTGAATATTGTTATTTATTTATTTATTCAAACTTGCACATACAATTCACGTAACAACAGACGAGGATGAAAAGGTGCAGGTTTGAAAAGGGGATGAAGGAAATCGTGTACATCTGAAAATTCCCCATTGTGGGACAAATAAAGGATATCTTATCTTATCTTATCATTTCCAATCCCCTCCCACACTATGTACTACTGTACATAGTGCGTGTACTATGTACTATTACACAAGACAGACGGACATAAACATTCACACTGGCCCCACATAAATAGTTTAAACATAAACTTCTTTTGTTCTATGTTGATTTCTAGCCATTTGCCTCCTCAAACCTGTGAAACCTGGACAGCTGAAGAATGTTCCTATTAGGTTACTTAGGTGAAAGGTTCTTGACTGTAAAATGGTGGCATCTCCAGGCGGGTGGAGAGTCCATGGCTCAAGTGGAGGAGTTCAAGTTTCTCGGGGTTTTGTTGAGGAAAAAATGGAGTTTGACAGACCAGTGCCTCAGTGCAGACGCTGCACCAGACTGTTGTGGTGAAGAAACAAGCGGCCGAAGTGAGTTTCCTCTGCAGGGTGGTGGGTTCCCTTAGGGACAAGGTGAGAAGCTCAGTCACAAAGGAGGAGCTTGGAGTAGAGCCGTTGCTCCTCCTCATCGAGAGGAGCAGCTGAGGCTCAGGGATCAGTTCTGGAGAGTTCCCGGGAGGCACTGGGGAAGACCCAGGACACAGTGGAGGAACTGTGTCTCTCCTCCAGGTAGTTTTTCAGTTTCTCTTTAAAATAGTTTTTTAAACTGAAAGAGGCTCCGACACAGTTTTAGTTCTTCTGATAATCCGTTCCACAAATGAACTCCACACATTGACTTTAAAGTAGTTCTACATTTTGGTTGATACATTTTTTATT
This sequence comes from Odontamblyopus rebecca, assembly GCA_030686955.1. Lineage (NCBI taxonomy): Eukaryota > Metazoa > Chordata > Actinopteri > Gobiiformes > Gobiidae > Odontamblyopus > Odontamblyopus rebecca. The sequence continues at coordinate 604,759 of CM060669.1, forward strand.
ACCTCTAAGTTTGTAGTTATGATGAGCATTTTGATCTTGAAATAATTAGTTGAAAGTAGCTGGAAGAGAAGATTTCCTGAACACGATTTGAGCCATTTTAAAGTTTACAAGATCAAGAAGTTTTAAGTGAGATGGTTTTAAAAACCGTGGGTTTGTTGGATGCAGGTAGTGACCCTCATGATCCTAATGGCTCTTTTCTGCAGTGAGATTAAGGGCAGTAAATGAGTCTCATAGCATTTTCCCCTCACCTCAGCACAATCATTTAAATAAGACAGAACAAATGAACGATACAATAACAGTGGTGCATTCGGGTTCAGTAAATGACTCGATCTTTTCTTCACTCCCACATAACTTTTGTCCATAAGTAACTTCTATGAGTTTCCATGAGATTATTATATTATTATATTATTATCTATTATAACACATTTTGTTCAACTCTATATACATACAATACATGTGTTAGCAGTGGTTATTTCGACTGGTATGGGACTTTTACGATTTCCAAAGAACATAATCTTAGTTTTTTTTTAAATTCAATGATAATTTATTTTTATCAAACCATTTTTTTAGCTTATTTATTTCCACGTTTACTTGAGCCAAAAGCTGCTTCAAATTATCATCAGCAAAAAGTACAAGTTTCATTAGCTTAGATTTTTACAGATGCCATTAATGTAGGTTATGAATAATATAGGGCCCAATATGTAACCTTGAGGTGCACCACACTAAGCCCTGATTTGTGTTGATCGATTTGCACCACGTGTCTGTCCCCAAAGTCGCTTTGGAATCACTTTTTGTCAATCCTCAAATGCCATAGTTTTTCAGTTTATTTATTAACATATGATGATCAATAGTGTTGAAAGCCTTTTAAAGACCAATAAAAATCACAATTATATTTCTTTTCTTCAATACCATTTGAAATTTTCTCCATTAAATCAGTTAAAGATGTAGATATATTTGGTGTAAATCCATAATCAGTTAACAATTGGTGCTTCTCAGTAAAACCAGGGAATCTAGTGTCAAATCATTTTTCAAGTATTGTGGAAAACTGTGGCAGGAGGAAAACCGGCCGGTAATTTGTAAAAAAAACAGTGTCGTATCGTCAAAGGTCTCACAATATCGTGGACCATCAGTATATCGAATCACAAGTCTCTTTGCTTAAATTAATAGTTATGGTGCAGGAAAAACAGTGGGAACTACATAGACCATGATCCTTTGCTCCGTTTCACTGCAGACTATATAAAGAAATAAGTGTTGTAAACTTTTAAATCTTAGTTCTTTGATTTAGGTCTTGTCAATGCATTTTAAGAGGAAAAGCTAGCAATTTTGTGATCCTCCACAAAATATTGCAATAAATATCGTACTGTGAAAATATGCCGAGAGATCCGGACATCCCTTCATCCCTACATCCCTACATCCCTACAGCCCTACATGCCGTCATAAGAATGCTTTTTAACATATGACTACAACACTACGTCAAAGCTACAGAGCTTACGGGGAAAACGAACAGAGGGAGTTAAAAGAGCACAGAAGAGAGCGCTAAAGGCAAGAAACATGCACCACAGGCAGAGTGAAGCAGCAGCAGCAGCTCTACAAAGTGCCACGTTTGAGCCCGTCAGAGCCCTGGAGGCACCTGGAGGGTGAACGGTGGCACCTCTCATCCACTGTCACCATCACCACACACCACAGCTCGAACAGCTACACTGGAACTGGAAATATAGAAACACGAGTGGTGCATTTCCAAATAGTACTGTTACTGTACTGTTGAACTCTTACATTTGAATATAAAGGAGGAAAAGGTTTATGATGAATAAACTAAATTCCAGCAATGAACAAAATACAGCATTTGAAAATGGCACTTTGTCTCACTGAAGTTATGTGTTACAGAGTGTAAACCTACAGCAAACCTGTCAATCAATCAAAGTTTATTTATAGAGCACTTCTCATACAGAAAATGCAACACAAAGCTCAAAAATGCAACACAAAGCACCATTATGCAAACATTCTGTTTCAGAGCCTTTTGTGCCCCTCAGAGTCGTATCTGGAGTGATTTATGCACGTTTGACTAATCTTAATCACTTATTTTCCAGATGCCATACAGGATTCAGCAGTGTTATGTAGTCATTTTGGTAAATGTTATATTTTTTAATCTGCTCGCTGGCCTGATGTGCCGCTGTCTATAGGAGGCTGACAACTCCCCAGCTCTTTTATATGCATATTATAACAATGACCAATGGGATCATAAATTATAACTATATTGCAGCTCAAGCACAATATGCCTTCTTAAAAAAAGGTCGACAGCCTGTAAAGTCGATCGAATGTACAAACTTATTAGGAAAAAAGTTGGGTGTTTAAGCTTTACTCTTAACACCAGGAAGCAGGAAATTAACTCCCATCCAGGGAAAGGTTCAAAAGTGCACTTAACTGAATCCAATTTCTGACTATAACTCAACATTTATAGCATATGGTGGATTACCAAAGGCTTTTATTAAGTGCATAGTGAACATGCTGAAAAGGAAAACTCCGAGTCCCACCCACACAAACTATGAGAACCTGCGGAGGCACAGAGATCGTATCTGCAGCTCTAATGATGCCTCCACCTGCTCTTTAAGGAGCAGTGTCCCTCCATCTGGCCCAGAGCACAAACCTTTTATCTTTTTATCTAAATTATTACACTCTCATACCTGATTTTTGCCATGCATAGTTTTATTTTACAGGCAAATCTCTTGTAACCCTGGGCTCAATCTCTATAAATGTATTTTCAGATTTACCTGAGTAGCAGAAAGGCTCATTGCACAGATGTTGCAGCTCTGGCTCTGGCCTCGTGTGTTGAAGAGGAGCAGAGAGCAACAGTAAAGTCTGTCTCATGACTCCCAGATCACTGCGACCAGTCAACCAGTAATCTACAGGAAGCAGAAAAAGCTCTCAGGCTGTTTTTGTTTAGGTAAAAATTACATTCAAATTACAGAATTTAACTCTCATTCCCATTTGGTTTTCATACGTATCATATCATATACTATATTTACTGTATTACTGCATCTTTAACAACAATTGCTTTTCAGTCTGGCATCAGTGTAGTGTAACATTTTGTTTCTTTTTTCATTAAAAACAAATGGCTGCCAATCTCAATTACATGAACATAAAAAAGGAAGAAATAACCTCAAAATAGTCACATTTATTCCTCCAAAGTCTGAACTCTGCTTCAAACCACACACTTTTACTGACAGAGGGTTGGCTTAATAGCTCTGGCTGTGTTTTCCATCTTAAAAGCTCTTATAATACACCAAACTGACTGGTGTGAGCTTCAGGCCAGGTTAGAATGTTGTTCCCTCCTCAAAAACAGACCTGGAGTTGTGTTTTGTGTCATTCACACGTGTCTGAGGTCGAGACATAAAAGAAACTGAATGAGTAATGACTTGTTCAAACTGGTGACAGGGGAAATATGGTAAATGACGCTATGATGGGTCCACAGTTCAGTATGTTTATGTGGCATCTGATGTGTCTGTCTCTAGGATAAAGAACATTGTAGACGGGTAAATTAGAGTTTATAGAAAGACTGTAAACTGAGTCATAACATGTATAAACTCTTGATCCTAAAATGTGTAGCTTTAGAATGGGCAAGTGTTGAACTCCAAGGACAAAGTCGTCTCTGTCAGCAGCTCTAACTCTGATGGAGAGTGGGGATAAAAAGGAAAGGGACCTGCTAAGTTTTGTTGGGCACCTTGAGTCTCCTTTGTTTCCCTGAAGAGTGATGGAGGCTTATGCACGTCCTGATGGAAAGACAAGTTTGAAGATCAGCATATAGTTCAAACATCTCCGTCATATTTTTACACTGATAACTTCACTCCCCTCGCCTCTTTAATCTCCCATGATCACCGTTTGCCTCTCCATCACAGCAGCCTCCACTGACCAGAGTTTCGACAGGTGATCTCGGCGGAGCCACACAGCAGGTGTTTTCTCGACAGCTCCTGACTGACTTGACTGAAGAAGATTGGAGTTCGCACTAAAAATAGGAGCAACAAATCATTTCTGCGAGACAAGCTGAAATTACTCAACGGCAGAAGGGGAAAAAAACCATGATCGCAGCTCAGGCCCGTCAACAAGCCAAGACGTCCTCGGAGACGGCGCCAACTTGACAACATGTCAATATCACTTTGAGCGCTTCTCCGAGAACACAGCTCTTTGGGAAATCTCATTTACTTCAACAGCTTTTACACACGAAAAAGACAGGCAACATTTGACAAATACTCAAAAAAGAAAAAGAATGAGCAGTTGATCTCTGAGACCGCGAGAAGACAATTTAAAAATAAATAAAAAACCGTGAGAGACAACAGTGCTTTGTTGATCACTGTCAGTGCGTTTACTGGACCAGACGCTGTTGTCTGAGCTGCTGTCTGTTGGAGATCTTACGTTTGCAGAAAAGAAGCGGGCGGCTCTCCTTGAGTTTAGCCCCAGTTCTCCTGCCTCTTAAATCTGTCACTCAAACGCCTCTCAGAAGCTGACAGCATGATTGAATACAAGCCCATATTAGCTGTGACAACTTCAGCCGCAGTTAAGCAGACCTGAGCAAACACGGCATTGTACGAGGAAGGCGCTCGGCTCTCACTCACAAACTCAACAAAGACTTGGGCTGCTTTTATTAGCCAAACATTCTCTTAGATATGTTTCACGCTACTGTTAAAGATACAGGGAGAGTGGGCTTCATTTTGAGCAAGTGCTACATTAGTAAATATGCAGATTGGAGCCCGTCTCGTGATTTCCATATTTAGCTGCCCAGCCCGAGGTGTATCTCCCGTCTCCAGGGGTGACAACCATTCTCCGGTGTGATTTGTCCCAGGGGCTGGCGCATATGCTGAATAAACATGAGGCTAATCCTGCTTCTGCTACACTTGTAAGGGTCAGAGTTCATATTTACACCAACAGCAAATCTACTCACAATCAAAATGTGTTTCACAGCTCCGGCGTGTAAGCCTTGTTTACACGTGTAGATGTCAGACATATGGATTTTAATAATGCCGAGTGCCAGCCCTCCGTTTATTTAAAATTATGTAATTAATCATGTAACTGCTGAATCGGATGCCAGATTAATTGCAATTAAAATCACAAATTATGGTTGCAACTAGCCCATTACAAAAGGATTAGATTAAGGATAAGATTTAAGCATGAATAAAGACTCTAACCTAGATGATGCTCATTTTCTGATATAAAAGTAGTATATGCAAATGCAATAATGCTTAAATGGTTAAATAAATGTAAGAAAAGGGCCAATGTTACACTATTTTGTGGTCTAAGTTATAATGTTTCCTCACAACAAACAGACCTGGAGTTGTGTTTTGCTTCATTCACATGTTTAACACACAGTCCCTGTAAACTGAGCTCTACAGGAAGTGCTCCACTGGGTTTTTAAACTCCATACACTTTCACTAGAATCATTTGTATTATTTAATCTCTACTGTCTTGAAAACTACCACTGTATGACATCACAAGGTGGAACAGAGCATTTTGAGCTTTGGAGATGTAGACAGACTAATAAATAAAGGGTCATTCAAACATGTGAATGAAACAAAACACAATTCCAGGTCTGTTTTTAATGAGATGGCAGAATTCTAACATGGTTTAATGTCAATTCTTCGTAATATAGGATCTTTAAATAATTTCCCACCATTTGTTCAGCCCTAGTTGAAGTTATGATAACAGTAAGTTATGGGAGACACTACAGCGTCTCTTCTAAAGACCTGCTAATAAGTCAAGGTAAGTTCTTTGGTGTGCACTGAAACTGAGGCTCATAAAAAGAGCACATTTGTAAGACCTGTGTTATAGCTTTGTATGAGCAGTCCCTGTAATTGTCATTGCTCTACTGCAAAACTAGCTCATGCCTCCTCGCACCAATTAGGGAATAAAAAGAGAATTTGTCTTGAGGAGGCGCTCAGTATGTGCTCCCTCTCGCCACTAAATCATTTAACGGCACTGAGCTCTCATTGGACGCTTAGCAAAACCTCCAGCTGAATCAAATGAATCAGCACAAGAGAAGAAGAAGAAGCTTAAAGTGCGGCAGCTTTTAGGGAGGAGGTCTCTGTCCTTTCACACATAAACTTTACATCAGAGCAATTCTGCAGACTTCAGATTTGGGACACGATCAAAACTTTAAGGTAGTGTCTGAAGAGAAAGTGAAAAAGGTCATTATCATTCTGCATTATTTCTCCACACATTATGCACAATAGTAGTAAAATATGATTCCTTTACATCTATTAATTATCACAACAGTAAAGTTAGAGCATCTGGTGCGTGATCCATATTAGGGGAGAGACACTTCTTTAAGTCTTAGCACGTTATTCTCTTGGGGTAAGTTTGATTTAGAAATGCATTGCTAATTCTGTATTTAAAATGATATGGGAGCATTTCTTATTGCTTAGTACGAGAGTTTTCTGTACGTTTTGTTTACAGGGATATTATACACCTTTGTGACTCACCTGGGAGCCACAGGCCTGGGCACAGTTCACTGTGAATTTAATGTATAAACAGCAGTTCTTCTTAGCAAACATTATTTTCACAGTTACGGTTGGTCCTTTGTCGGCTGCATTATGTTTCTAGGCTCATCGTATAAATCAGAAGTGTACACTGAAAACTCGCCATTAAATTATGCTAAACGTATTTAAGACGGTGTTAGCAGTTTCGGGCAAATCAGAAAAACAAAGCAAAGCAAATGAATTTCATAGGAGAATTTCCTGATACTTTGAACAAAGCTGAAAGTTTTGATCCCAAAACAAAATGGTGAACGTAGGAAAGGATCAGAGGGTCAAAGTACAGGGTATAATTCACAATAGTAACTTAAAAGGTTCAACTGTCCCTTTACATTCAAACTGTGATAGAGGTGAGACGAGACACTCCACCATATTAAATCCACAAGAACAAAAACAAAAAAAACAAGATTTTGACTTAATTTGTAATAAACAGGTAATGCAACCTATTTCACAATTCTGGCTTCACTATTTTAACGTATTTTGTGTAATTGAGCTGCTTTTGTACTGGAACTGCATCTTCTCAAATTGCATAACTTAACTCTGCTCTTAACTCTTTTTTTTGGTATTATTGGAAAAGTGTGTTTCCCTGCACATCAGTGTCCCGGGTATGATCGGGTTTTTGAGTGTCCCGGTTTCACATGTTTACGCAGCATCTGCAACGCGACATACGCACAGAACAGACTCAGCATCAGCAGAACATCCTCTGTCACAGAGAGAACACTCATATTCACTGAGTCACAGAGAGAACACTCATATTCACTGAGTCACAGAGAGAACACTCATATTCACTGAGTCACAGAGAGAACACTCATATTCACGAGTCCTTTAGTCCCACAGAAGCTGAAGCAGCAGCACAAGGAAAGAGCTGCTTTTTTCAGCTCTTACAGTTTATGCAAATGAGCCGTGAGGTTTTAAGTTTAGTTTGTGTAAGACGTAAACAAATGTTTAAATCTGCATTAAACTCATTCTGATCTCACACTGATGAGGCTCTGGAGTCATTATGTTTAGATGTTGTAAAGTTGAGTTTATTTATGCAGATTAGGAACAGTAATAATAGTGATGATAATTTTAATATGAAATGTTAATGATTAATGGAAAATCGATCGTTAATTTTCCCGACGATCGACTAATAAATTTAATCGAATGCTGGTCCCTCGTACTAACTACGACTGTCCTGTTTCTGTGGCTGTGCGGCTTTGGCTTCATGCGCAGGTTGAACTCACCTGGTTTTTCCATGAGCCTGTACATGTGACGCTGCCGGTGTTTACAGAGGGTGATGGGGATGTGCTGTGAGGGGCTGTTCACTCGGGACGGGCCCAGTCACATCCCATCATGCACTGGGCGACCAGATGAAACAGCTGCTCAAACCCCCGTCCAAGCAGCTCCACGTTCAAAAGGCAGCACATGCATCCAACTACGGCAAATAAAGAAAAAAAATGCAAATACAAGTTGAAAATATCATTTATTTAGCATGTTTGCGCTTTACTTTTGGAGGATATATTATTAAAGATGTAACATTGAGTAAATGAATGAACTTTGGTTACAGAGGGATTTTTGCTTCCATCACCTGTTATAAAGAGAAACTTGGGGAAAACTTAAGTTAAGATAAGTTGATCTTTTTACTTTGTTTCTTCTGCTGCGGTCCAAAAAAAAAAAAAAAAAGAAAAAAAAACACGTGAAGGTGAATGTTCAGGTGATAATTAAAGTTCTTCGGAGAATACATCACACCAGAAAACTGTAATCACACAGGCATAAGCAAGATTTAATACTTTTAATGATAAAAAATGCACTCACGCTGGGGTTTTTAATTACAGACTTCTTTTAAACCAGTGCTTTCACAAAACATTGAGCACAAAAGTCATTTAAATAATTACATTTTTAAATTACGTTTTCTTTTATTGCTTTTTTTACTTGAGAAAAAAAAAGGTTAACAATCAGTCTGTATAATTTTTTGGGTATAAAACTGAAACCATAGAAGATTGAACTGAATTAATAAAATTGCTAAACATTATTTTTATTGGTCAGTCGTGGTAAGGTCAGAGTAGAAATATCGATCCCTGAGACTCACCCTGAGTCACAGAGCAGAGAAAATGTGATCAATAATGTTGTGAAGACAGTTTTTCTTACAGACACTTTGTCCATTTTTAACCTGATATGTAAATTTCAAATATAGTGTTTATCATTGATAGGGATGTAAAAATAGCCGAAATATCAGGATACTGACTGTACCGTCAAAAGTCTCAAAATAATATCGAGAGCTGTCACAATATATTAAATTACAGGTTTGTTTAAATACATTATTTTATAGTAGCAATAGTTAATAAACAGGAAAATACATAGATTTCAGTGCAGAAAACATGAAGAAATATGTTTTTTATTTCAATTCTTGGTACCGTATTTTTTGGACTATAAGTCGCACCAGCCAAAAAATGTGTAATGAAGAAAAAAACATGTCTAAGTCATACTGGACTATAAGTCGCACTTTTGGGGGGAAATTTATTTTATAAAATCAGAGAAGTTATAGTAATAAAAACAACCCATAAGAGAAGAATCCGTGTGTCATTCGCTCTTTCGTTTTACAATATAGAACGGAAAAAAAATAAGAAAACGAAAAAACAACTCTTTTCTTTATTATTTGTCTCTAAAACCAAAATGAAAAAACAGATAATTTGTTTTTTCATTTTTGATTCATATACAGGATTCATATATTTGGTCTATGGGCTCAGTGTGATAAATGTAATATATAAGTCGCACCTGAGTATAAGTCGCACCCAAACCCTGAAAAAAAGTGCAACTTATAGTCCTAAAAATATGGAACTATGACAGTAATGATTCACACCAAAATCTTGTGAAGGCATCTTAAAGCAAAAAGTATCCGGTCCACAATTCTATTCGCTTCTCCAAAATACGGTAACATCTGTGAGATTTGGATACGTTACATCCCTAATCATTAATAACCTTTTGATTCAGTTCTGTGATTGAGATACTCGGAGATAATAACAGATATACAGTTCTGGCTATAATAAAGTATATTGGTTGTAACTGTCGCATGATTGATTCGAGCTCATACGTTGTGTTTCTGCTCTGCTCTTGATTACATCTCCTCTTATACAGGTCCATGTAATTAACACTATTCCTTTAGATTAAACCTGGCTAATCTCTGTCTCTTCATCGCTGCCGTCTCCGCCAAACCCTCTCTAACTTCATCAAACGCAGCCCATTTAAATTGCAGAACACTTGCAAAGGTTCCCCGGGAGGACGAGCAAATGTCCACCATTATAAGTGTGTTAATAAATATATAAAAGAGCAGAGATGCAAATGAGGGTTACGGCGAGTCTACTTTGAGATGACTTTGTGATGCAGCAGCGATTCATCACCGGGGCTGGAGATGCACTCGCTCCTGTCCTTAGTTTTACCTAATGAAGCTCCATATGCAAATCCAAATGCCCTTTTTGCTTGATTTTTTCCCCCGTCTGTGTTTATGGCTGCGTGAGAGAAAGTGGGCGTGTACAGTACGGGCAGCAATGTTATGGCAAAGGCAGCTAAATTTATAATGTAATGTATGTATGCAGGCCAGGCAATGTGCACTCACTATCCCATAGTTTAAAGGTAATCAGGCTTAACTCAAGTAAAACACCACTACATGACACTAAAGACAGACACTTTGGAGAAGATTTTCTTGAATATAAACTAAATTTTAGTTTCACTTTCATTTCAAATACAAAAATAACAGTATGGCAGTAATAGTAACCGTAATATTGGCTATGATGGGCGATAGTGACAAAATAAAATACCTTAATTTATTTTCAGATGAAAATAATTCTCATAGAAATCCTTTTAGTGACCCAATGGATGTTCCAAAACCTGCAAAAATATTCTGCTAATTGATTAATCACAATATTATCCTTTCCTTCAACTGATCAATTGAGTTAAATGACTTAAGTCACTTGACCCCATCCAGATATAGAGCAGTGTAGTATTTATTTACCCACGAAAAGGGCTTTTCTGGGTCAAACTGTGCGTGGGTTTTATTACACGGGCCTGGACAGAGCCTTTGGTGGGATCTGGATCACTGAGATCTTCAGAGTGTGAAACAGGTCAGTACACGTTACACATACGGGTGTGAGAGGGAAATGCCGTCACATACGGGTGTGAGAGGGAGATGCCGTCACATACGGGTGTGAGGGGGAAATGCCGTCACATACGGGTGTGAGGGGGAAATGCCGTCACATACGGGTGTGAGGGGGAAATGCCGTCACATACGGGTGTGAGAGGGAAATGCCGTCACATACGGGTGTGAGGGGGAAATGCCGTCACATACGGGTGTGAGGGGGAAATGCCGTCACATACGGGTGTGAGGGGGGAAATGCCGTCACATACGGGTGTGAGAGGGAAATGCCGTCACATACGGGTGTGAGGGGGAAATGCCGTCACATACGGGTGTGAGAGGGAAATGCCGTCACATACGGGTGTGAGGGGGAAATGCCGTCACATACGGGTGTGAGGGGGAAATGCCGTCACATACGGGTGTGAGAGGGAAATGCCGTCACATACGGGTGTGAGAGGGAAATGCCGTCACATACGGGTGTGAGAGGGAAATGCCGTCACATACGGGTGTGAGAGGGAAATGCCGTCACATACGGGTGTGAGAGGGAGATGCCGTCACATACGGGTGTGAGGGGGAAATGCCGTCACATACGGGTGTGAGAGGGAAATGCCGTCACATACGGGTGTGAGGGGGAAATGCCGTCACATACGGGTGTGAGGGGGAAATGCCGTCACATACGGGTGTGAGGGGGAAATGCCGTCACATACGGGTGTGAGGGGGAAATGCCGTCACATACGGGTGTGAGAGGGAAATGCCGTCACATACGGGTGTGAGAGGGAAATGCCGTCACATACGGGTGTGAGAGGGAAATGCCGTCACATACGGGTGTGAGAGGGAAATGCCGTCACATACGGGTGTGAGAGGGAAATGCCGTCACATACGGGTGTGAGAGGGAAATGCCGTCACATACGGGTGTGAGAGGGAAATGCCGTCACATACGGGTGTGAGAGGGAAATGCCGTCACATACGGGTGTGAGAGGGAAATGCCGTCACATACGGGTGTGAGAGGGAGATGCCGTCACCCTTACAGAGCTCTCAGGGGTAGAAAAATATGACCCTGATTCTTGGAAAAGGATCAAAACATTGTTTTTCAGCAGGACATTGGTCTGACAGGTGCATATGTGAGAAAGTCGTTATTCAGAGTAAATATGGAGATGAAAAGGTCAGAGGAGAAAGACCTGGATCTGACAAATAACACCACAGTGTCACTACACACACACACACACAGAACACACACACACACACACACAGATGTACACACACATGTACACACACATGTACACACACATGTACACACACACACACGTACACACACACAGAACACACACACACACACACACACAGAACACACACACATGTACACACACACACATTTACACACACACACATTTACACACACAGATGTACACACACACACATGTACACACACATGTACACACACACACACGTACACACACACAGAACACACACACACACACACACACAGAACACACACACATGTACACACACACACATTTACACACACACATGTACACACACACACATGTACACACACACACACACACACACATGTACACACACACACATGTACACACACACACATTTACACACACACATGTACACACACACACATGTACACACACACACACACACAATGTACACACACGTACACACGTACACACACACAGAACACACACACACAAAACACACACACACACAGAACACAAACACACAGAACACACACACACAGAACACACACAGAACACACACACATGTACACACACAGAACGCACACACACGTACACACACACACACAGAACGCACACACACAAAGGTACACACACACACGCACACACGCACACACGCACACACGCACACACACACGGAGTTCCTTTTGTGGGGATAATTGCCATCGGCAGGTTCAGGGTTTTCCAAAAAATAAACCAAAAATATATAAACAAATACAAAAAACCCCAAACTTGATGCACCAGTGCGTTTGTACAGCGCCTCTCATGACCCCAGAGCTTTACTGTTCATTATTCACTCTATGTTCATATGAAAACTACAACTGAAACTGAACAATCTTTAGTTCAAATGAGAAAGACGAAAGAAATTCCATCATTATGAAAAAGTCAAAACTTTCCTGAGAATTGTTTTCATATTGACCACATGTTAATATTTAACTACTTCTAATGTGTTGAAAATGACAGCGTCAGAAAAGTGTTAAAACCTGTATAAATCAAATCAAGATTTGTGTTTGCTCGTAATTATGTCAGTGTTAAGAATAATTTAAAAAGTGAATTTGTAATTTTCATTGTTTTGAAATTTGACTAGTCAGGACGTTTCAGCTCAGTACAGATGATGCTTCAGATCATTATTCAGGGTTAAACTAGAGGACATTTCTCGACTCTAGAGCCTAAAACACATCCTCGTCTTACCAAGAACAGTCATGATGCAGGAAACTCTTCACCAAATCTCCTCCAGTTGGTTTGCTGCTTTTCTCCACTGACTGATGAACTGAAATTAAAAGAGCAAACAGTGAGAACACTACACAAGCTGACGAGAGAGTTTGAGAGAAACTGGAGTAAAAGTAAATCATTTGCTGCTATGAGGACAGCGTCAGTGCTGAAGTCTGGAGTTCTAAGACTCCAGCCCAATAGAAGTGAATAAGTGGAATGAAGAGAGCAGTCGGGAACATCCAGACCGCGAGCAGAAGGCACAAAGCTGCAAATGCACATCGGGGAAACTCAGAGATACAGAGGGAACACAGACGGACAGGGCGAGGGTCGGTGGAGGCTGGAGGGGTGGAGGCTGGAGGGGTGGAGGAGCGGGTGCGGAGGAGAAGCTGATTGCAGCTGATCTTCACAATAAGCAGTGAGGACAGACGAGCGGCGCCTCGGCCCCGACGCTAATCGCCCCTGAAAGGCGACGCACAGTGAGGCGCCTCCGCTCAGCCTCCATCGGCCTCTCCCCTGATCGCACACGACACCACCCGCCAGCTCCACCCGCTCCACCAGCACTACCTGCTCCACCCGCCTCTGATCACACACGACACCGCCCGCCAGCTACACCCGCTCCACCAGCACTACCTGCTCCACCCGCCTCTGATCACACACGACACCGCCCGCCAGCTACACCCGCTCCACCTGCACTACCTGCTCCACCCGCCTCTGATCGCACACGACACCGCTCCACCTGCTCCACCTGCTCCACCCGCTCCCTGACCAGAGCGGGGACGGGGCAAATAGACAGAGGCAGAGGTGCTTTCATCAGCTTTGCCCTTTTATATTTTTGTGTTCAGATTCTCAGCACTTTAAAAACAACACAGCCGACGAAGCTGCTGTAAATCAGACAGAACACAGGACAGTGACAAACACAGGGACAGATAAATAATCAACACTCAAACAGAGTTAAAGCTGAATAAAGGAGAAAAAGAGGCTTAAAAACAGCCTCAGATCTGAAACACAATCAAACTAATTCCAAAATGCTTTAATAAAGGACTTACACATATTAACACACTCAGAGTGCCTCAGATTCCTGTACAGTTTCTGTGAGCAGAACGTCTTCCTCATCTTTTTACAATATCCCTTTCTTATTGCCAACTACAGACAGGCTAAAAACACTAAGCTAAATGCTGTGCTAGAAAAAAAACAACTGATGGGTGAGAGGGGCGACAAAAATGAAAGTGACACTAAAACAAATGTATTTACTGTATGTACTCGCTCCATCTAACAAAAGCACAGAAACTGTGATTTAATTTGTTCAATAAGAACACATTTGTATGCACAGAGTGAGACAAAACAGCCTAGGAAAGAAGAGATGAGAAGGAGGGATAAGGAAAGAGGAGGTAGAAAGAGGAAAAACAGGAAAGGGCTGACAGAAAAATAGAGGGGGAAAAAGCAATGAAAACACACAGGGCCGGACAAGAAAAAAAACACAACAGTCTAAATACTGAAAATGCACAAATGTACAAATAACCGAATCAACTTTTCTTAAAACAGTCCCAAAACAACTGGCAGATAATGGAGCGAATGAATGAATGTATGAACTGCTTCGACTGGACAGATATTTTAAAACTGCGCTGACGAACGAAGAAAAAAGGACAGAGCTGCGAACGTCAAAATAAGAGTCATAGCAAAGTGTTGTAAAGGGAGCCTAATGGTTCCTGATGATCAGATGAAGGCGCTGCTCAGAGACACAAGAGGAGGAGGAGAAAATGGCTGGAGTTTGGCCACAGATGACAGCTCTCCGATACGGCGACACTGCTTCCTACTGCTTTTTCTATCCCAATGAAGAAATCGGAGCCGGCAAAAATGTACTAAAAGTGTGTTATTGGTGTAAAATATATTCTCGACGCAGGGCGTAGCTAAAAACAGGACAATCCCAGTATTTCAATGACTCGCCGTTTTATTTATAAACTAGTTGAAAACTTCCAGGAGGATTTTTTCCATTGATTCCCGGCGTGTGCGTTTGGTGTAAAAGGCTAAAGAAGAGACGAGCCTGGATCTTTTTACAGTGTGGAGCCAGACAGCTGGAGCCCGGAGAGGGGGATGCAGAGAGGGGCACATCCACACCATTTTCCCAGCACTGATAGAGCCGTATTGGAACGCAGTGGCCATTAATAACGAGCCGGTGGCCGTATGCACAGCGGACGACCCCAGACCGGTCAATACCAGAGGAGTGAGAGCGCAGCCTTCACTTTGTCTGTAATGGTATAAGGTTAAATCACATCACAAAGAGCAGAATACACACAAGTCATATTAATGTGATCTACTGAACATACATTCACCGTGTGACTGTACGGAGCCGTTTAAAAGGAGGCGACGGCTGAACGTGAGCTCTGTGCTTGGAGGTTAGCGCCACCCTTTGGTGATGAGCGGTACTGTGCACAGCCACATAGGAAAACGCTTGAATGTATGTTTTTCTTTGGTGTTGCATCACACATGTGCTGAGAGAGCAGGAAAAGCACAAAAGCTTAAGATATAAACACTTAAATCTATCAGAAAATGTCTTAAAAGTATTGAAATTATCTTTTCGCATGGACAGATCATTTTACTTGACGAGTTCTCTTAAAATAAACGACCTCTAGACTAGAATGAAGCATCTCAGAACTAGTAAGTAGAAAATAAATCTGAAAACAAGATGAATAACCTGATACAAGTTTTAAAATCTTGGCCAGATCAGAAAAAATTGCAGTGTAATTAATCTAAATACGCCACTGCCGCCCAACAGGTTTAAAATATATTTCCTATTTTCTTAACGGTATAAACAAAATCACAAATATCCTACAAAATAAAAACACACTCGAACCATTTTGTGGATTTTATTTCTCAAATTTAATTCTTGAAATGTGCGTAACTATTATGATTCTCTCTCACCCTTTCAGTGTTTATACGTGTCAAATATTTTCCAGTTCATCCACAGAACATTTTTATTCTAAAGTTTTTACAAAAGTCCTGAAGATGTGGCCCCAAAGTCTGTGTTTACTTGCTTTGCTTCTCGGTCGTTGATGGACAATTTTTGACATGTTTGAGAAATTATTCAGCTCGGGGACGGCGTCTTCCTTTGGCTTCAAGTGATAATCAAGATTTCCAAAGTTCTCACATCCCCACCGGCGATGCAAGGGACTTCCTAATTAAGACGATACTGCTCTGGCACTTTATATTTTTTTACTTTTTAAGGACTTTATAAACTTCCTTAACTTCCTGGAGTCCTGTTCACTTTGTACTGCTCTCAAAGTCAAGAAGCTTTTTGCTAGTTTTCCCCCTAGAGACCATCTCGGAGATTTCCCTTTGCACATTTACTACTGAGAGCGCTGGATGCTAACGCGGTTTAAGTCGCTAACACCTCGCCATTAACATGTGGCCAGTGCTAGCGCCCTCTCATCAGCGCTGCAAGGGTTTCTTCTTCTCCTGCCTCTGAAATGCTCTTTTAGCAGCTCCCTGACAGCCCGACGCGAGGCTTTCTAGTTAATTAAAGGGAAAAACATGGCCTTAACTGGTGCATGGTCGCGCCCAAGCCTGCATAATGGGACGTAATTAACTTCCCCTCGTCGTTATAGCACTTCAAAGGGTGGGTTTGGAGTCCGCCACACACACACACACACTAACACACTATAGAAGATGTGGGGTGCACAGACAGATAGGCATAAAGAAACACATCCCTATAGCGCTCCTCTGGGAATTATGTACAAGAGAGACAGAGAGATAGTGGGGAAATGTTTAAGACCGGGAGATACAAGAGCGCAAATAATCCTTCACAGTTCAGTCATGTAGAAAGAGGCTGAAATGATGCTAAATGTGTAAAATGGTGCTCAATAGGCAGAGAGGCTAGATTTCTTTTTACGTAATTTAAATTCTTGCACTGTGGTTATGGCTATATTATATAATTCAGTGTAATTAACAGTGCAAATACCTGGTAATACTTATCAATTAACATTTAAAATAGTAGTAGTAGCTTATTCAGTCATTTTGCAGCACTACAAAACAAAACATAGACTACAGCCCCGTGGATCATGACTGAAAGGGTTTAGGCTGAAGTAAAATATTTATAATGTCGAATCCTATTAAACAATAATAGAATTCCAAGAAAGAAAAGCAGAGTATGAACAGCAAGATTGCATTTACTTTTTACTTCTTAATTTCACTTGTGACTTACTGTAGATATAAGAGACAAAAAGAAGAAGGTTTCAAAGAGACAAAATATAAATTAAAACAAACCAAATGTAATGCATAAATCACTCATTCCAGACTCTATCTTATAAGACATAAAGCTTTATACTCTCTTTTTTTAAAGCTTTTACACACTGGAAATACAATCCCTTTTTTTTAGTTCTTATCTTCATTTTTTTATACATCCTTGAATAAAACTTACTTTTCAAAACAACTTCTTTGATATTTGAGCTCAGTCTGATCAAATATGATGCCGTGACACTGCTGAAGTATTAAGGTTTGCACGATTACTGCGGCGTTGTTTTTGTGCGCCTGAGCGTGGTGTGAAAAGTGTGTCAGCGGCTGGTGGGAGGTCAGAGGTCACAGCGGTATTGGTCTGAGCGCCGCGTGGTGACAGGGCAGGACTGGCACTCATTGGTCAACAACAGGAGACAGGACATCTCCCTGTAATCCCCCTCCCACAATCTGCTTTGGTGGACCCTTCCCCTGTCGCTTTGGCAGCGACCGGGGCTCTGCCTGCATTTACATCGGTGCTAATTAGAGTGGAAAAAGTGATTGGCTGCTGGCGACATCGCAGTAAAGAGGCTCACGTGCAGAGGGGATGTACAGGGGCTTATGTAAACAGGCGTAAGTCTCCACACACAAAGCCCTGGTGGACGGTAATGCATGGGGGCGCCTCCTCGCTCGGTGTCACGGGCCCACCTCAACTGTGTCACTGTGATTTAGCCTCTGCACAGGCCCAGCACACAGCAGGAGGCTCTGAGGAAACTGCTAAACAAGTGGCTTCAGTCCAACATCACACATCAGCATGGACTCAGATACTTTCTCTTTCCTCACTTCCTTCGCCTTCTGTCTCCTCTCCCACAGAGGAAAGAGGATCTAAACTCCTCACTGAGACCAATACAGTGTGATTCTTTTATCTGAAGCCTCCCTCATGTTAACTCCTTCTGTGCTTTTCTTTCGGACACTTAAAGGGACAGTTCAGAATTTTGGACATAGGGCCTCATTTCCTGGTGAGCCACAGTGTTGGAGACGTGTGGAGACACAAATCTTCCTCCAGTCCTTGTATTTGCAGAGGTGCTGGTGCTGGGCTAGTGCAGGTCAATGGCCACAGTCGTCCTGCCACTAAAAACAGTCTGACCCACTCCACAGACCCGAGGAAACTATTAGAGCTCCAGACTGTCCCTGTGAACGTCTGAGTCACAGAATCATTTTAGAGTCAAACCGACCGCTGCATCTGAAGGATTTGTGTCTGAGCAGCAGGGAGTTGTTCTTCCTGACAGAAGCTCAGCAGAGGTGGACTGATATATGAGAAAATAGAACCTGAACATGCGACGATTCAGGCGACACAAGGTTAGTTTTATTTCAGACATTATTCTATCGACACAGACATTTACAATGACAGTCTGGAGTTATAATTTACTACAACACATTTGATTGACAGCAGAAAAATGGAGGATCGAGAAGAGGAATCAAGTAGAAGGAAGCGAGGAAAGAAAAGTGAACTTTTCATGAAGGGTCTGCCTTATGTTTTGTCTCCATGGAGATGTTAATGCTTTGGTGTAAATTGTCCTCAGTGATTAAACTCATCTGTATTGCATTTATTCAACTTCGGTGTTATTTACAGCTCAAACATGTCTTAAAAACAGGAATTCTTACTGTGGGGTCGTCTCTCCACAAATCTAACCTGTAACTTGGTTTGCACGTCTCCATTGAAATTTATAAGTTTATGGTCTGTGGAACATTCTAGGCACATCTCCATGGAGACAAGCACACTTTAATATGACATAATATGACAAACATAGATGGAAACATAATTAACACATAAAACAGGCACTTATGAATATACTGTAGCTGTGGCTGTCACAATAACTGCAATATCAACTCAATATATGAAAGTTGGAACAATATTTTTTGCAATAGTGGTGAGATTTTTGCAATTTTTATGTATTCCAATAAGACTGAAGCTGTAGAGTGTAGAATAAATGACCTCTATGACTAATTATAGGTTCATTCTGCTTTGTGGTTCGTTTATTTGCTGCAGCTCAGACCTTTTTAATAATAGTTTCTATTTAAAAATGTGTTTACTTGAATTACTCTGCTTTGTGTACGTGACATAAAGTGGTTTCAATATTATAGTTTATGGCAGTTTTTCTCTGTAGCAACATATCATGCTACAAAATGTGTTATTTTGACATAATTAAATTGTTATCTTGAAAAAATGAAATAAATTGTCGTTTAGTTGAATCCACTCTTGTGTTTTTGTGTTGTTTTGATAGTCTAGAACATGTGATTTGACATTTGGGCGTTGCCGTCTCCCCGAGTGTCTCCACATAATGGCCGTAAATCAGCCTTATAATAATAACATCAGCTCTGGTGTTATTCCACTGTGGGCGTGTGCGCTCAGGCTAACGTCACACTTTGAAGTCGTACCTCTGAGGACACATGCTCTTTAGCTCCCTACTAAATCATCACACTTTAAAGTATCACGTTCCCATTACTCCTGCAGGGTGGTGCTTCCTCTGACGGTGCCACCATTTAACTCCTGCCCGTGGAGCTTCTCTCACATGTCGACCAAACCAAATCTGTTTTATTCCAAAGGTTTATGGGGTTAACTTTGTTCATCATTGTGGAAAAGCTAAAAGTGGGTCAGGTAATGTTGTAGCATCATTTCAGACTGACTATGGAAAAATGTGTAAGCTTCTTTTTGCTCCAATCAGGGACAGTGTGTTTATCTATGGAAAACCAATAGCAGTTCAGTTTGGATGGAAGGGGAGGGGCCAAGAAAAATCTATACTCCAGTTAAAGGTGCTGAACAAAGATGTTATTCAAGAAAAACCAAACTGGAAACAGTTATTCTTAGGTTCTAGTGCACGACCCTTCCAGGGTAATGCATTATACAAATGCCTATATATATATACACACACACACACACATATATATATATATATATATATATATATATATATTTATATGTATATATACATATACATTTATATATATATATGTATATATATATATACACATATATATATATATCTACGTGTGTGTGTGTGTGTGTGTATATATATATATATATACATATACACACATATATATATATGTATATAGTATTCATATTCATATTATATTCATATTCTGTTACTATTCCGCTCATCTGCACTTTCATTCCCTTCTGTACAGCAGTGAGACCCGGTTTTACTTCACTGTTATTTTCTTATCACCAGTGCAGTTCCATTCTCTTTGTACATTTTGTACATATACTTATTCACTTTATATTATTATTGTTATTATTATTGTTTATCTTGATTGCGTCACACTTTTTTCCTTTGTTGCACTAAACTGTCCTGGAACCTCTGTGACTGTTGAATTTCTCCTCATAGACCTCATTTAAGCAATTAGGATGAGTTAGGGTTTGTTCACTATGGAATATTAAATCCTGCTTTATTATGGCAAATTAAACTAATTGTAGTTTTGGCAAAATGTATTTAGCCTAAAATAATGTGTTGCTTTATTAGTATTAGAATAGTATGCATTAGTATTGTTATTTATTTATTGTTATATATATTATTTATTTATTTATTTGTCATATCATCTTTGCACTGTTTTCCTTACGACCTCTTGTTTACAGCTGAGATCATTTTATTACTTATTTTCTATTTTATTTTTACTTGTACATTTATATAATTATGCCTTATTTGACACCAGACTCTTACTATTTTTATTGCTATGTATTTAGAACTTATTATTACCCTTTATATATATATATATATATATATATATATATATATATATATATATATATATATATATATATATATATATATATATATATATATATATATATATAACATTTGTATTTGGAAAACAACATTTTTAAAGCTAATAAATCTGCATTAACTCCCATGAAAGTCTCACTGAAGCTTTACAGTGTGAGGCATTTTAAAGCAAGTGTAAAATCTGTCTCGAGCTGTAACTGCTCCAGTATCTATGAAAATCTAATTATTATTAGATCATTATTTCCATTTGCAGCTTTAGGTAACGTAGTTCTATAATGACTCAGGGACAAAATGGGACAAACTGTAAAGAAAAACGTAGCGAATCATACTACGAACTGCTTTTAATTACATCCATGAATATTTTGGAGAAATACAGATTTTTTTTGGTGGAGACGAGACCCGAATGGGGGACGAGTCAGAGAAAACAGGCCGGTCCAATTACAGGTAATTACCACTACGGGCTCCCAACATGGTGGAGTGATTTGACGCCGTCTGGTTTAGCTCAGCACAGACTTCTTCCTCTGCCCAGTGTTAGTGTTAGGAGCGTTAATGTGATCATTTGGTGGAGATAAAAGGGATTGTGGGTAGGAAAAGATGGTGCCGGAGAGAATGCGAGTGTTATAAATCACTAGAGGCGGCGTCGAGATGAAACAAAGGTATGTGCCATGGCGACCCAAGCAGCCGAGGCACAAAATGATAAAATAAATATATGAGAGGAAGACAAGTGCAGCCTGTGTGAGAGGAGGAGCAGGGGGAAGACGGCCATAATTTTCTCTTTCAACTCAAATGTACATACAGCTGCACAGGAAGTTACAGCAGGGAATACGCCGACCCAAAAGATCACAGTGTTTTACTTCTTACTTTAATACATTGTGCAGCCAGTGTGTGTCTTGCCAATTACAGGACAATTACCAAAACAACCCACAAAACATGCAGTGTACATTTGGGAAGGTACCGCTTTTTTTTTTTACAGGATTAGAAGTACACACCTAATAACTGCAAATAGAAATTGTTTGCAGCAGTCCAAATGTATTCCTTTCCCACCACAGTGAGCACACACTTTTCTAAACTTCCACAGGCCATAGTGATGTTTTTCTGTCACACTGCTTCGTTTTTTCTTTTCTTCAAATGTTTTAACACATTTCTCTATTGATAAATGACAGTTTCAGTTTTCCTAAAGACCATTTTCTTTCAGCAAAAAGCAGTTTTACACTCAGGACTGATCAATCGTCTTCCAAAATCAAGTTTTCTCATCAAAACCGTCAAAACACAGTGTGAATAGACCTGTGATATTGAAAAGGTGAAAGATGAATTCACTGATCACGTACGGTTCTAAATACGAGCTGTTTTTGTGTTCTAAGAAAGAGCCTGAAAACCGGGAAACTCACGAGGAACGGTCTGAATTATGTCCCCACCTGCCAATCAAATAATCAAATTAAAGTAGGGCTGAAAAAATGTGCTAAACCTGCAGAGCACCAGTCTTATTACCTGGTTTGTGGACAATAAATTTGATTAGAATTGGATGCAGACAGAACACAGCCGTCTCATTTTGACCCTGAGAGGTGAAATTATACTTTAATACACGAAAAGAACTGAAAAAACCCTTAAAGTTACATCTCTTGCCATTAGGACATTTCTCACGCCACAAAAACTGCCAAAACTATTCCTGCTCCCTTCCAAGTCCAAAACTGCTTATTTTCATTCCTCCAAACATGTCTTCTGCGCGGCTTTCACACGTTCCACTCGGACCGACAGCATACATTTCTCGCCTCTTGAGAGAATGAAGGAAAATCAAACTTGTTGTAGAGGTGCCTTGACCCCTCTTACGACTCAAATCACAACAAAAGCCTCTGGAGACAGCCACAAAACGTCTGTCTGTCCATCGGCTCCTCACGCACCCCCGACATCCCTCTAACCCTTTATCTCGCCACAAACACGCACTATGCACTACTCTGTCTGACAGCGGCCCGCGACAGCTCCTATCCACCTGCTCTTCTGATGGCTCTTACTCTGCCACTTGACAATGCACTGATTTTGATTCCCCGTCTCTGCCCCTCGCTCTCTTTCCGTTCACCGGGCAACGCATTAAGCCGACACTTCTCGTTTCCACTGACTGACAGAGTTTGACGGGCCCGAGCTCTCGGCCCACCCGCTTGACTGGCAGCTTGACAGTTAAACAAGCCCCCCGGTTGCTATAATAGTTTAAAACACTTTCAATTACCCCAGTCAAACAAATCCTGCTCCCGACGAGGGCTCGGGTGAGTCCGTACAAGCAGCGGTCAGGTCCTTATATCTCCCATGATTCCAGAGATCCCTCGCTTGTTTGGATAAAGAGGGAGTGTTTTTTATAGACGTATATAGAAGTGGGCGAAGGAAAACAGAGGTGTGGAACAGTAATGGAGGATCTGTTTTCCTGCTGTTCATTGATCTACAGCAAACACCACTTGGGCTGCAATTCTAACTATAATTTCAGCTTAAACGTCCTATATTACGCAAAATTGACTCTTTAAGCTTTAAGCCACGATAAAACGCTGTTATTTCATCAAACGAATGCCCGGAGTAGTGTTTAGTTTCATTCAGAACCATTTATTATTAGTCTGTCTACATCGCCAAAGCTCATAATGCTCCTTTTACTCTTTGTTTAGTAGAGATCAGCAGGGTTGAAATCATCCAAATGATTCTAGTGAAGGTGTGTGGAGTTTAAAAACACAGTGCAGCACTTCCTGTATTACCACATGACATCACAAGGTGGGACAGAGTGTTTTCAGTTTGAGAGAAGACCTAAATATGCAGGATTTGTGTTAAACATGTGTATAAATGAAACAACACACAACTCCAGGTATTTTTGTGAGGAGAAAACAACATTACAACATAGATCAGATAATAGTGTAAAATGGGCCCTTTATGTGCTTAGAATTGACAAATAAACTCACTTCTTTGTTGTCGGGGGAGGGCATCATGTCACTCCAAGTATCACTGTAGCTCAGACCTGTAATGTTTTGCACTTCATATTAGACTTAGACAAACTTCACTGATCCACGAGGGAACTTATTTGGACACAGACACACACACACATGACTTTCTCCCCTTCAAGCTTGTTATTCACTCACACTGAAGTCATTTCCCGTGTGGATCAATAGTTTGTCCAAGTCCAAGTTTAAAATGTGCTGTGTGGTTTTAAAGCCAAACTTCTCATCCAATCAAAGTGTCAAAAGCTCACAGTCCTTCTCTGATGACATCACACCGCTGCATTATAAACACCAACACAAAAAGACACTTAACAAATTCTAGCTTAGGTCATTATTAAAAACGTGACTTCACGGTGAAGGGTTTTCTACTGTTGTCCTAATACTAAAATCAACTCTAAAGAACAGTTTATAAACCGTTCTTTATAAAAATCTGCTATAAAATCATAATATTCATCTGTTCATCAAAGGTCCAAATGCTCGTGTGGGTTTTTATTTCAGTATCAAACTCACTCTACAGAAACGTGAGGCTCAGGGGTATTTTTCACTATGGACTCATGTAACAGTGACACAAACAGAAGCTTCACATGTAGTTTATAAGATGAAATTTGTGATGCTGTAAATGCAAAATGTGTGTGTGTGTGTGTGCGTGCGTGTGTGCGTGTGTGTGTGCATGTGTGTGTGTGTGTGTGCATGTGTATGTGTGTGTGTATGTGTGCGTATGTGTGGGTGTGTGTGTGTGTGTGTGTGTGTGTGTATGTGTATGTGTGCGTATGTGTGCATGTGTGTGTGTGTGTGCATGTATGTGTGTGTGTGTGTGTGAATTGTTCTCGTTGACTCATTGTGTTGTATATTCGTTGTGTACCTCAGGGGCTGCAGATAAACCTCAGTGTTTAAATCCCTTTTGCCTCTTGGGAGTCGGGGCTGAAAGTCAAACCTCTGAACTGGGACAAACCCTCGACCGTCACATTCGGCATCAGGAATCTCCACAGTTTTTACGGGATCTTAGAACAGGGAAAACTGGCACAGAGAACGTGAACTGCTCAGCGTAGCACTAGCAATTTTTTTCGTAAGCATTTTATGAAAAAAAAGACTATTACGCACTGGAACAACGTTAAACTTAAGGCAATACAGTGGTTATCACACATTTAAACCATAAATAATGGAGAAAATACGTCTGGGAACTTCTTTGGTCGTGGCCTCCCCGGTGATTCAGACATTCTGGGAACCTGCTCATACGCCTCTGTTTGGAGTGTGACTCTGAAAAGTCTTTGTTTGGAGGAGTATGTAGCCCGACCCCTTTCCCCTTTCCCCTGCCCCTCTGCCCCTCTGCCCCGTGAACGTGTAAAACAGAGGGGCAGGGCCACGGGGTAAATGGGACTTAGCCTTAATCTGGTGCAGAACATCTCGTTTTTATGAGTTTAAAGTCTCTGTGCTGTATATTGTCCCGTCAAATACAGACTAAACTAAACTAAACTAAATGAATATCTAGTTTGGACACCAGCTTTTCCACTGTTTCGTACCTGCGTTTCCATGTTTGACCTGCTGTAGTGTCTTCTCTCTACAGTAGCAGCAGTGCAGTCTCGTATCGTAAGCTCCACATGTGCAGCTGTTGACCAGAAGATTTAGAGCCAAACTCATTAAACATTAAGTAAATCAGTTCTGACCACACTCCCCTCTCACCGTGGAAGCCGCACAATAACTGGGGGCTGGGCAATTTCCACAAATCAATGAAATCTCACTATAATAAGGCAGAGTCATAAATCACTAGTTAACAAGCACTTCACAGAGGCTGACCTGCTGCTTCAGCTCGTCCGCATAAGGCCACGCACTAATTACACCACAAACAAAACAACAAGAGAGGCACTTTCGCCGTTTGTTCTCACCTCACACTTTATCAATCACCTTTTAGAATTGTAATCAAATTTTAAATGCAATCGAGGCGTAAGGAAGTCCCAGCCAGAGTCGACCAGAAAACATGTGGGAGTAGCTCCAGGGAGAAGAGCTGTGAAAACCCCCAAACTAACAACGATCATATCAAAACTGCACAAAAATGACATAAATGGAGAAAATCTGACCTTTCCTGAATAGTTTTAGAACTGTCCTCATCAAAACTGCACATCAAAATCTCAAAGAAACTGACTTTTGTGTTTAATATGACATTCTAATGCCTCTGTTGGGCTTTTATCGTCACAGTGGTGCAGAAATCATTAGTGAATATCAGTGTTTCCTTTGGTATAATCGTTAGAAGCAGTTTTACTTCAACATATATTTAAGTTATATAATCAAAATATTCAAGTACAAACTAAACGCCGGACTCAAGTCTGAATGTCAATGGTGGATGAAGTACTTCATTTTGTTATTTCAGTAAAAGTGCAGATACACAGGGGAAAAGAATATTAAAGTAAAAGTATCACATGAAAAAACCTACTGAAGTAAAACTACTGAAGTACCTGTTTAAAAGTGGAAAAACATTTTTGTGAACAATCAAATCAATCAAGCATCAAATGGTTTTGATAAAGACTTGAGCTGATTTTAAGTGATTCAATTCACTTCTTAATTTTTCTAGATGTTTTTCTGTTTTTGTGTTTGCTCAAAGTTGAGACGTTTAACTAAGAATAAGTCATTTCAGCAGGTCTCGAATCATCACAGAAATACTTTTCTTTTTACTTTTCAGTCAGTAGTGGAGTAGAAAGTACAGATACTTTGTTCTCAAATGTATGAAAGTCAAAAAATATCCAGTGTAAAATGTACTTAAGTAAAGTTTAGGCTTTTTACTTCAGTACTTTGTTACTTCGGCCACTGATGAATGTTAAATACTTAAATCCCGGGACATATTTGAGTGCAGCGTTTTTCCACACGCGACTATTGTTTTTTGCCCTTATTTTTATTTTGCATTAATGCTGCTTAATTAGGGTTTCCAGGCCTGTGGTGTGAACGTTCTGAAATGACAAAACATTATGACAGCAGCAGAGCACGAAACACTGTTCACGACTCTGAGCCACTCGCCTGCAGGACTCCAGGGCTCTTCCCATCTGTGGCTTCAGGAAAAAAGAAAAGAAAGAAAAAAAAAGAGTCAACATTAGTATTCCTGGCTCTGATGCGGCTGTGCTGAATGTCTCCATCTCTTCACCCCCGTCATGTTTCATCCACCTGATCCAATAAAATCTAAAGACGATAAACATTAATCATAAATCCACCATCACATTTTACACTTCTAATAAAAACAGCCTGAGCCAGTGCAGTCGTCGTGGGCAAATATTTGGATCTGCACAAAATGGGCTTTAATTCAGGTCACTCCAGCAATTTTTCCAGCATAAAATCAAAAATCGCCAACATTCTGAGAAAATTTGTTCTGGCAAAACGTTTGGACATTGGTGATCACATGTTTAAAGGCTTTGGATATAAAACAAATAATATACACGAGAGGAACGCCAAGAAATACACTTCAATTATTGGAAATACTGGAGATGTCGGAGCTTTTGCACGAACTGGGTCCATGTACACGATAATTATTATATCAACTTATCCTTCAGCAAATCAACTGTTTTAGGTCAATGTTGATCGTGTGCATTTTCTTTGAATTACAAGAACATTTTTTGGACTATGATGAGATTTGAGGCGTAGAAGCTTGAATTAAAACTAAAAAACTTCTCAAACCAATTACAGATGTAAACTAAGAAGAGTTTTATTCTCATGATTTTATCCATATTGCAGATTTAGAGCAGTTTTGTGGTTTATTATTTATTTAAAAGGGACAAAGCAAATGAATGGACACAGTGTAAATGTGCTGAAGTTTGCACACAGCTAAACCTCCTAAATCTGCTCTGGGGTTTCACTGTTATTGTGTATCGTTTATATTATGGAGGTAACGAAAAACCCAAAACCATTCAGTGACTGTGATACTTCACTGCACAATCCTCAAATATATTTTTTAAATAATATTTTTCACAAAAATTCATAAGTCACATGCACACTTTGATTTAAATAATGTCATTCATGATATTTCATACAAAGGTGCAGTGACCGATATTAGAAGTAACGATAAATCGCAGTATATCGTTGTTATAGTATTGGGAAATATCGACACGTGTTCAGGGTTTCTGCTGTTCCCAGATGCAATATCCAAAGTAAGAAATTAAAAAATGTCAATCCTTAACTTTGTTTTCTGTGTCCTTTTTTGGGTTGTAACTGTGGACGGGCTGATTAGTTGATTAATCAATAATTGATCATTAAGAATTTGGTGGATCAGGTTCATTTTAATGGCCAAACTGAATGTCGGTGTCTGTGTAACGTAGCCTGAGGAGTCGAGGTCTGAGCACAAACTCTGGAGCCTCACAGTCCCACGTCTCGGCTCTGGCTCCTTGGAGATCCCTATATTCCTCAGAGTGCGTTTCCCTGCACATCAGTGTCCCGGGTATGATCGGGTTTTTGAGTGTCCCGGTTTCACATGTTTACGCAGCATCTGCAACGCGACATACGCACAGAACAGACTCAGCATCAGCAGAACATCCTCTGTCACAGAGAGAACACTCATATTCACTGAGTCACAGAGAGAACACTCATATTCACTGAGTCACAGAGAGAACACTCATATTCACTGAGTCACAGGGAGAACACTCATATTCACTGAGTCACAGAGAGAACACTCATATTCACTGAGTCACAGGGAGAACACTCATATTCACTGAGTCACAGAGAGAACACTCATATTCACTGAGTCACAGAGAGAACACTCATATTCACCGAGTCACAGAGAGAACACTCATATTCACTGAGTCACAGAGAGAACACTCATATTCACTGAGTCACAGAGAGAACACTCATATTCACTGAGTCACAGAGAGAACACTCATATTCACTGAGTCACAGAGAGAACACTCATATTCACTGAGTCGAGTCCTTTAGTCCCACAGAAGCTGAAGCAGCAGCACAAGGAAAGAGCTGCTTTTTTCAGCTCTTACAGTTTATGCAAATGAGTCATGAGGTTTTAAGTTTAGTTTGTGTAAAACATAAATGTTTAAATCTGCATTAAACACATTCTGATCTCACACTGATGAGGCTCTGGAGTCATTATGTTTATATGTTGTAAAGTTGAGTTTATTCATGCAGATTAGGAACAGTAATAATTGTGATGATAATTTTAATATAAAATGTTAATGATTAATCAAAAATCAATCGTTAATTTTCCCGATGATGGATTAAGACAGTTTAATCGAGTGCTCGTCCCTAATCATCACACGTCATATGTTTGGTATCGTCAGACTCAAAGCACAGCTCGAGTTTATAATAGTTTATAATAGTTTATAATAGTTTATAATAGTTTATAATAGTTTATAATAGTTTATAATAGTTTATAATAGTTTATAATAGTTTATAATAGTTTATAATAGTTTATAATAGTTTATAATAGTTTATAATAGTTTATAAGTACTTCAGGAATATATCGTGTTTCAGATTTGTTCCCGTGGCTCAGGTCCGTGTGCGGTTCAGAGTCAATGAGGAAGTGAAGATGGTGACAGACCTGGTGTCATCCTGTTCCCTTCAGGTCAATAACCCGGCGCCACCGTGAGGAGAGCGCGGGACGTGTAAAGTGACTCTGCCCCTCCCCCAGTTCTGCTCCTGCACATTTGCCCTTAACAACAGCCATTGATTTGTGCCCTGATGAGGATCTGGCCAGTGTTTAATCTCACACTGTAGCTCGTGCTGTAGGACACGGCTGCACATGTCGCGCTAATCGATTGGTCACAGTGAAGAGCGGAGCTGCGGAGCTTCAGAGCTTCAGAGCTTCAGAGCCAACTTTACCCCTGTGAGCAGAGCCGGCAGAGGAGCCGCTGTGCCGTCGATTTCCACCAGACGACACACGAGGCTGGGACAAGATTTGAGATTCAGTTTCCAATTTTTGTATTTGATTTGATATTTTTGTCTCCATTCCAGCATTGCTTTATGGAACTATTAGAGATGTAATAACTGCGTCACGAATACGTCCAAATGTAAAGAGCATCTAAAAAATCTCCCCAGATCATTTTCTCATGTGCAGCAGCCGAGTCTCCTGAGATCTCGTATCGTATCTAATCAGAAAACTTACACATGATATTTTGCTTCTGTTATGAAACGCTGTGACTTTTCCTATTGTTACGGGAGTAAACACCACACTGTACAAGTGTAAAAAGAGGAGCTCATAAAAAACAGGAAATATTAGAACAGGAAAGGACAAAATGTTTTACTACAGACGAGGATCTGTGAGCAGCAAAAATATGAAATAAAAAGCTTTGATCAGCTGTTGAAAAGAGGTTTAAATCCACCAGTTTGAAGCTTATTCACTCACACTGAAGTCATTTCCTGTGTGGATCAACTAAAAAACTAGAAATAATTACAGATGTAAACGAAGAAGAGTTTCATTCTGCTATTTACTGCAGCTCATGTTTTTCTGCATATTTTCAGTTCTGTTAGTTCTGTTCTGTTTAGTGTTATTGTTTATCATCTGTATTAGTGGTGGAAGAAGGAAAAAAAAAATCGATTCAGTCGTGATACTTCACTGCACAATCCTCACATCCAAATAGATTTTTTTTTATAATATTTTTCCCAAAAATTCATTAGTTCCATTCACTGTTCTCGTTATTTAAAAATGTAAATGATATTTCACACATTTGTGTCTCCTGAAGGTGCAGTGACCGTTATGAGGAGTAACGATAAATCGCAGTATATCGTTGTTCTAGTATCGGGAAATATCGACACGTGTTCAGAGTTTCTTTTGTTCCCAGATGTAATATCCAAAGAAATAAAAAAAGGTGAATCCTTCACTTCGTTTTCCGTGTCCTTCTTAATTATGCTGTGATTGTTTTTTGGGGTTGAATCATTTAAAGCCAAATATAAAACTGTGGCATTGAATTTGCTTTCAAATATTTCCTAATCTTCATTGCAGATTTATTCATATTTTTATTATTTTCTCTATTCATTCACATCTTTTATTATTTATTTATTTTCTATATGACCTTTATTTAAACCAGGAAAAACATTAAGAACAAACTCCTCTTTACAGTCTAAAGGTGCAGTGGTGTTTTGGGGGTGAAAATGTAACAGCACAAACCTCTTTCCTGTTTTCAGTGAAAGCATCGTTCCTATGAACACATGAATAAATAAACAGCTCGATGCTTTATCTTCCACTGTGCATCAAACACAGCCACGATTACACATGACAACACCGGCAATTAACCGTTTCTCTCACTCTCGATTTGAGCCACACAAAAGCTGATCAAGGCGTCCGGATCCACAGAAAATCCACACACGATGCATCATTTATGCGGCTGCTGCAAAACACCGTCGTGCTGCAGTTCGGTTCATGAGCTCGACTCATTCAGTGGAGTAAAGTCCCAGGGGCGGCTCCAGTGATCAGCCTCATCCTGCACTGAGCCGCAGAGGAGAGGGATTTCACCAGGTACAAGAGGACATGCAGGAAAGTAAAAGCAGCACTGCGTAACTTTTCCGTTGGGGGTCCGTTACCTGCTTGTTTCTATGGTTATGCCACTGCTCTGCCCAAAATGTCCCACAGTGCGACATTAAACACTTTACATTCACATTATGACATCACTGGTGAGTTTACAGCTCAAAAATACCAAGAAACACATTCATCCTGAAGGTGAGCGGAGTCGCCTCTCCACAGATCTGACCTGTACCTTGGTCTGGTTTGGTCTCCATGAAGATAAAAAGGTTTAATGCCACACTGTGAAACATTCCAGACAAAGCAATAATAACTTAAGAGAGAAAATCATTTGACGGCCGCTCCACCAGAACAGTAAAAACTGCACATTTCAACATGGATCCGTTTCATTTATTTGGACTTTTACTGGACGGAAAAGTGAAAGTATTTTTCATTATTGTTTGAGACTGAAAAGACTGAAGGTTTTGTTTTTGCTTTTTTAAATCAAGGTCATAGTTCAGAATTCAGCACAAATTTGATCAGAATCACTACATCTGAAAACATTTTTAAACAAAAAACTAAAGATAAAAATGACTTGAATTAAGAAAGTTTTATCAGGATCTGAGTGAATTTCACTCGACAAGTAAAATGCAGAGGAACAGGACTTTTTGTACTTAAATATGAAAATCCATCTTGCTGCACTTAATCAAGAAAAACAACAACTTTTTGCAATTAAAATAAGAAACAAAATCAAATGTTGCTTGAATTAAGAAAAAAAAACACTTATTCCTCTGCAGATCATTTCACTGACGATGAATCTGCTCTAATAAAGTCAAATGTTCTTAAGTCATTTTAATTCACCTAAATACTGTTTTGTCCCAGTGCAGATAATTTAATACTTTTACTTAAGTAGATTTTTTCATGTGATACTTTTACTTGAGTATTTTTTGCTACAGTATCTGTACTTTTACTTAAGTAACAAACTTGTCTCTATGGAAATTGCTTTGTCTAGAATGTTCCGCATTATAGATTACACCTGTCTACAGCACTTAACTACATTACAGGTCGGATCTGTGGAGAGTCGCCCCGATTCACAGAAGGAACTCTTGTATTTCTGAGCAGTAGAAACACCCGAAATATATAAACATTAGATGAACGTTTAAAGTCGCACCACGGAACATTTTAGGCAAAGCAATAACATTTCCACGGAGACGCCGGCGACAGACGTCCACCAGAAAAACTGTGTGGTGCAAATTTAAAGAGTGTTGTGCAAAATGCTTTAATTATCACGAGCAGCAACTTTTCACTGCAGTCAAACGGAAAAGTGACTTTCGAAGGTGCAAATGCCACAGTAAAAGTTTCCTAAGTGAATCAGTGTTAACAGGAGAAGAAAGTAAAACTGCAGAACAGAATGAACAGTGCACATTAAAATATGTTCTTGTTCTGTTGTTTTGTCCCAGTTTAGAGTTTGTTCTGTGTAGGACATTTGTTTTTGCATTATTCAAGTGAGGACAGTGTGAGACTCACACGGGCCAGAGCTGCAGAAGGACGTCTGAAGTTTAGATGATTCCAGCACCTTCACCTCGTCCCAGTTTGTCCCAGCAGACATGAGGACGGCCGCTCCACAGAGGCGACTCCTCTCCGCCCCGGAAAAGGGAACACAGACGACAAGATCTGCGGGAAGGTGAAGCTTTTAAATAACCAACAATGACATCTAAAGTATAGAGAAAAGTCAGTGGAGTCACGAGCACAAAAACACCTCCGATTTAACAAACGGGTTTAGGGACATGTTCATATATTATTATTTAAAATCCCACTTTATTTATATTTACTTATGCACATTTAATAAACAGACAGTTTCCAGGAACCCAGACAAATGAAAACAGGAAAAGAGCAAATCATAAATAAAAAACAATACATAAAAAGTGTTAAAGTGTATAAATCTAAAGAATTATAAAATGGATTTAAAAAAATCATAGTAAAAGTGTAGAGACTGGATGATCCTGGATTCAGGTTATTATCGTCCAGTTGCCTGTTTTGATACAAGTGCAGCTACTGCCACCTGCTGTTCTACTGGAGGAAATACAAGTTTTATAGAAATAAAAATATAATAGAAGAAGTAACTTGAATGTTCTGCACTGCACTGGTGACTTAACGAGGCAGTTTGGGGGGTTGAATAATTGTTATTTTGGATGGTTTGAAAAAGTGAAAAAAAAAACAAATCTGTGAGACTTTCCTAGTGTGTTGTGCAAAATTTACTGCTAAAGTGTCATATCTGTTAATTCCAAGTACGACTAGACTTGGACTCAAACTTAGACCATCTTTAGTGACCAACAAGAGGAACTTTGGACACACTCACAAATCACAATATATTATAATAACAAAGAGAAAAACGCATAAATAGTAATAATAAATTCTAAATGCGCAGCAAAAATAGCACGAGACTGGTCAAATAAGACACTTATATAAATGTGGATGTACAAATAAAGTAAAAAATGTAAATATAGAACAGGCATGTCCAAACTATGGCCCGGGGGCCAAATGTGGCCCTTAGACCAATTGTTCTGGCCCTCAGGCTCCAGGTGAATTGGCCCAAACTGCAAGTCGTACTTTTTACTGCATGTTTTTGAAATCTGCCTTGATCAAGCACATGTCGTGTTTCCTTCTGAGGGTCTGAGCCTGAACAAAGGTCTGGAGGGTCATTCAGACCTGTTATAAAAGCACAGATTTGAATTATTCAGTTTTGACCCTCAGTCTATGACCCTCGATCGCCCTCACGCTGGTCTGTGTTTTACTATGTGGCTCTTGATGCAAAAAGTTTGGACAATCCTGATATAGAAATATAAATACAGTTTATATCACAGTTTTATACAAGTGGTCAAAAGGAAAAACAGATGATATAATGACTGAGAATGAGAGAACATAGGTTATCTGTCCTCAGATTAATACTGTAAACAGCAAAGGTTCTTTATTATAAAAATGTAGTGAATTTCTCTGTTCAGACTGAACTGGCCCTGGAGAGTGTGGGCTACGGGCGCCATCTACTGGACACACACGGTAATCAAATAATCAAACAGCTCATTATTTGATTGATTTGTTATTGTGTGTTTATAGTTGTAAAATAAAATCCTCCAGACACTGTGCTTAATGCTAAACTCCCCATGTTCTGGACCTCACGTGTGTTTGGGTTTGAGCCTTTGCAGACACAGGAGTCACATCCTTGGCCCAGTATTTCACAACTTTGAGTCCAAATCAAAAACTGATCCTAACTTAAATCCAAATCATCCCAGGACAGGACCTGTAGGTTAGCACTGGGTTAGCACTACATGTTAGCACTGTATATTAGCACTGTATGTTAGCACTGTAGGTTAGCACTGTATGTTAGCACTGTATGTTAGCACTGTATGTTAGCATTGTATGTTAGCATTGTAGGTGAGGACTGTATGTTAGCACTGTATGTTAGCATTGTAGGTTAGCATAGTATGTTAGCACTGTATGTTAGCACTGTAGGTTAGCACTGTATGTTAGCATTGTAGGTTAGCACTGTTGGTTAGCACTGTAGGTTAGCACTGTAGGTTAGCACTGTAGGTTAGCACTGTAGGTTAGCACTGTAGGTTAGCACTGTAGGTTAGCACTGTATGTTAGCACTGTTGGTTAGCACTGTAGGTTAGCACTGTAGGTTAGCATTGTAGGTTAGCACTGTATGTTAGCACTGTAGGTTAGCACTGTAGGTTAGCATTGTAGGTTAGCATTGTAGGTTAGCACTGTATGTTAGCACTGTAGGTTAGCACTGTATGTTAGCATTGTAGGTTAGCACTGTAGGTTAGCATTGTAAGTTAGCATGTGCGCTATTAGCCACATGTGCAGAGTTACGCAAAGTAAACAAGTTTTCCATGAACTTACCAAATTCACTTGGTTCATCTCTTTTCTTCTTCTCGGTGGTGTTTTGTAAGTGTTCACTAAACACAGGATCAACACGTGGTGGTAAAATGTTGCTGTCAGACCCTCAGTCAGGCACATGGAGCTTTTACAATTAAGTCAGGCCATGATCCGCGCCAAAAGAACAAATACCCACAATGCATAGGGTGACCAGAGTCCCTATTTACCCAGGACAGGCCCAGTTTAGAGCCCTGTGTCCCCTGTCCCAGCAGATTTATCCAAAAACAGTCATTTGTCCCAGTTTTACACAAAAAATGTCCCTGGTGTCCCTATTTTGACCAATTTGCTCCCAGCCAAAAGAGAGGCATATATTGTCATTTGTTTAGGTAAAATACAGAAAAGCTGCTTAAAAATGACCAAAAGACAAAGAAAACGTGACTATACTGATACATGTTAGTCAGGAATGGGCCGAGTACAGAACAATTTTCCTTAATTATGCACTTGATTCACAATTTTTTTATTACCAACCGCCACAAACCAGGGGTGTCCCAGTTTTTTATTATGAAAATATGGTGACCCTAGAGTCAGACCATCAGTCAGGCACATGAAGCTATTAAAATAAGGCCAGGCCATGGACAAAATGACAAATACTCAAAGCATGATGTGTACATTTGGAGCACAAAGATGGAACCAGCCACAAAGTGACATGTAGCTGTGCGACTGAAATAGAGTTTTTAAAGCATGTGCCGCTCAGTCTGGACTGATCCCACATCTCAATATGCTTTAAAGAGAATGACTCTGTGGGGCCACATGGGGACAGGGAGCTGGAGCGGCTCCATAATGAGCGCAGGGGTCTGGACTATTTTATTGCTTTTCCTAACGTTGCCAGATAGGGCGTTTGATTGAGAGTGCGGATGGATTCGGCCTCATGTGCTCCGTACTGAATGTCCTTCTGTAAATGCAGCGCTTCATCTCTCAGAGGTCAGTTACTTTATGGAGCCTCTCCGGTGTCGCAGCTTTCAGATGTTCAGCTGCAGATTTTTGTTCTAACAGTATGGCTCTTGTGTCTAGTCAATAACAGAAATGATCAGGTTCCATATTTGGGAATTTACCTTTCTGGTATATCAGGACATGTACAATATAATTAATAGGAAATAGTGGCTCGTGCCCCCATCTGAAACTATATGATCATCACCAATTCAGCCTATAGGCCTGGACATTCCCAGACTCTAGATATTTGGGCATCATATCATTAAAATGTGCCTCCCTTAACCCCAAAGATAAAGAGCAGCCCACAGCTTTACAGGTCATATGATCATTTCTTCACGCTATATGAAGAGGCTCTTAGTGTATTAAACTAACCCTAACACAAATAACAATCTTTAAAACTGTAAGAACTTGGCCAATTCATTAATTTGATTATTTCAGTAGCTGTTCCTGATCAGCAGTGTTAGGAAGTGACTGAATACATGCACAGAGAATAAATACTGAGAAAAGTAATTCTGAGGAACTGTATTAAGTACAGTTCAGCCTGTTTTTTTCATTTCATGGTTTTCACTTACTTTCCTAAAACCAAAGGAATATGTGGCAGTACTTGATGCAATTTAGGCTTCAAACTGCACAGTGTTAAAGAGAAAAACTGAAAACAGCTCTTGTAGTACGTGCAATGTGCAGCTTCTACAGTTAGTGACAGAAATGCATAAAAAGCTGTGAAACAGCAGTTTTTAATCCTATATTTCATTTTGACACTCATTTGAATGCTTGATGTAAAAGTATTCTAATCTTCACCATAGTTTGGACCATGTGTCATGTTACAAAACACACTTTAATGCAGGTATTCAGTATTCTGTAAATACATTTTCACAGTATTCTTCCCATCACTGCTGTAATCACCCAGAGCAGGTGGAGCTGTACAGAGGCTGAGGCCGGACACACTCCGGACACACTCCTGACACACTCCTGCTCAAGGGCACTGTTCACTTATGCAACTCTCCGTATCTTCATGGTGGATGTGAGATAACTCTTCTCTGCCACTTGAAACGTACTTATATAAAGCATTTGGAGAGAGTCGGGCCTGTTTTCTCTTCCTTCCCCAGAATCCAGCAGAGCTTAAAGGTCCTATATTACACAAAAGTGACTTGTGCTTTAAGCCATGTTTACTTTGTTTTCTGATCGATGTTATGTCGTTACCTCATCAAAAATGCACCATTATTTGTCTCATTAAATTCACGTTTGTTTAAATCCACTTGATGCCAAGAAGCTGTAGTTTTCAGGTTATCAGTCAGTACTTTTTACTTTTAGTTCAGTAGAGATCAGCAATTCCAGGGCTGAAATGATTCAAATGATTCTAGTAAAGGTGTATCGAGTTTAAAAACACAGTGGAGCACTTCCAGACTGAATGAATGAAACAAAACACAACTCAAGATATATTTGTGCCACAGATCAGAAAATAGTGCAATAACTTAATAAGAAATCTGAGTGACGCAGTAAACAAGACACATTTATACAAAAAGCAATTAGCCTTTTTTAATCTTACATTGCATTGAAAATTTACATAATAGATTCATACATTTTACAAATATTTCATCATAAAAATATATTTCTGTACAAAACACTTTTTATTCTATATTTTATTGTTTTTTTTCTTCAAATGCTGAATATTTCCAATGTCCCCAGGCAGAAACGGTCAAGTCTTCCAATTCACATGGGTCTTATTGCGGTCAGTCAGTGGGACGAAGCTTGTGGCAAAAGAGAAGAAAATAAGTTCAGATGAGAAGCAGAAGCTGAGCAGGTGTTTGAGCCGCCCGAGTGTGTGTGACGCGCTTCATGAACGGGAGGGTCTTATGGTTTTGGTAGGCACTGCATCAGATCCATACCCAAGAAAAAGACACCAAAACATGACAAAAATGGCAGCAACAGTCAACCTAAAGTGAATATAAATCACTGTAGTAAAGCGACGTGTGAAATGGGAAGAGACGGGGAAAACCTCAGCTACGTTTGTTTTAAATGAGGACTTATGGCACGAGGGGGCTGCACACTGGGCTTAGAACAAGTACAGTTATTTTCACTCTTGTTGGCACCAAGTTATTTTAAACAGTTGAATGTGGCATCCATCCAAACGGTCCAGACTACTGCACTTTCTATTTTCAGTTGGCAGCCGTGTCTTCTGACTGATGGACTGAGGCTCTTAGCTGCGTCAGTCCAGTGCAGATCTATAAGCAAATACAATTACTGTTTGTATTCATTAAACTCAACTGATGCTGATGATGAACCTTCAAACTTATCACTGCTGAATGTAGAAATGTATTAGCAAAGACACACAAGAACTTCCATTTAAAAGCAGTGGAGGCATTTCCACAGACATGTGACATCTCAGTGATGCTTCATCAGTGTGAAAAGTCTGAATCAACACCGTCACATGTGAAACTGCGGCACAAACAGATCGGAGACAAAAACACCAGCACGAGCAATGGGACATTGAGCTGAGTTGATAAGGCTATTTTTCCCCATGAGTTTCTCAGATTGTAATAAATTTAGATTTGAATAATCTGATAAAACTATATTATTTATTTGGGGTAAAAGAGAAGACCCACACTCTTCTTCTGAAGCATCAGACCTCCACTCTTCACTCTGTAAATACTCTCCAGTCTGTTACTGTATTTGTCCTTAAAATAGATTCCATTTTAACACCTGCACATTTTAAGAAACAAAAATTAAATTGCAAAACAAACAAATTTACAAAAGACTTAAACAGACATTCACACTTCATATTGGGCAGTTCACCAGCAATGATCATTATTCTTTTTATCGCGTACATGTTTATAGGGCGACCAGTGCCGTCTAAGACATCGCAGAGAAGAAAATCCACTTTGAATTTGGAGCTGTACAATGTGGGCAGCATCACGTTACGTGAAGGTTAAAGTGCAGTTTTTGGCTGATCATTAAGACGCTGACATGAGGACATTGTGATGGACACCAGCTCAAAGAAAAGGACAAACTCTGTCTTAAAGTTCAAAGTTATGAAGTGCTCCGTCTTGTGTAAAAAGATTGGACTAAGTTTGAACCTGCTGATTGTTGCTGGTAAACCTTAAACATCAACAATAATGACACCGACAGAACCACTGGCTCCTGATTCAGCCTCAGTGGAACCAGAGCAACAATGGGAGAAACTTCACAAAAATCAAACGTTACAAAAGAGCCGAAACTTCTCTGATATCGCACATCTGTGGCATATTTCTTTTTTTCAAATATCTCTGATAATCCATCTCTCTCACTCGCCCCTCCCTTCTGGTAAATATATAGCACAAAAATATAGATGGGTGAATGCTCCCGACTATATATGCAATAGATTTACAGATCAGAAGATTCTGCAGCAATAAACAAGAAAGAAGAGAAGCACTCATAGAGTGCAGAATGACAATGGACCTACGTCCACAGTATCGGACAAAACCTCCCAAAGTGTCGTCCCTCTGTCAGTGTCAGTGTCCATCTGTGCTGGACACAGTGGAGTCTGGAGACTCTGCTTTTACACCTTTTCCCTGTCAGGACGGAGCCACATGTAAACCTCAGATTCAGCTCTTGGTCTGTGACCTTTGACCTTCAGTCCACTCTGTGGCAGACAGGGGGCGCTCGTGCAGAATGTGCTTTAATGCCAGAGCTCTGTGAGTCCTCTGTGTGTCTCACAGGGTCGGGGCATCTCCACGTCTTCATATGGAGAGAAAACCCCCGTTTAGGGGATGTGGCTCAGACACACCGGGTGCATCAGGTTTATAGTTTGACTTCCTGTTTGTTTCTCATTTCAGCACTGGACACAAAGGAGCAGTTTCTCTGCTGAGTCCAGTTAGTGCTCGCTCCTCTGTGGCTGCTTCACTTTAGTCCCACTTTAGTCTGGATTACGCTCCTGTCTTTAGGGTTTCATTTCCCACTGCTTCGTAGTTAGTATTTTAAACAACTTGCACTGTTCTCCACAGTCTCTTCAATTCAACTTAAATAGAGAAAGATTAGTTTTATCAGCCCGTGGTTGTCATGGAGACATCCTGTTGTGGTTAAATGATGATTTATTATAGCTCCCTGTCGTAGTACAGAGCAGTGTTGCTTCACAGTGTCTTTAGCGACGTCTTCGTCACACTCCAACCTGAGCCACGCGCTGTTTGTTCAAATGGGAAAACAACAGTGTGACTGTTACTGTTTATGAGGGGAGCAGGTCCATATTAAAGGTTCAAATGAGCTCTTCTCCGACTCCCAGGTCAAACTGCAGCGGCTAAAGATGCAGGTCATGTATAATCTGGGCTGGACTTGGTTTTATGTAAAGATGGTCTGTGTTTTCCATAGAATCTTTACTCTTTCCTTCACCTGGGACTTTTTCTTCCAGTCTGTTTCATCAGATGATTGCAAATACTTTTTATTCATGGAGAGTGGTTCTCCTTTTACTTTAAGGAAATTGGACCGAAAACTATTTCCAATCCATTTTTAGCTTTGTGGCCAGCTCTAAGTTGAAGCAAGCAGCTCCCACCTCCACACCTTTGCACCACGAGTGGTCCCATTAGATATTGGAGTCCTTTAATTCGAGTGAGAATAATCAATCCTCAGACCATGGTGCAGACAGTGTTTAGATTGGGATCGAAGCGCACGGCTTTCCCCTCCACTGCCTTGGCATTGGTGTTGTACATGGGGTTCTCAAAGGCGGCTTGGCCATTATTATTTTCATGGACTGAGCAGCCTGTGTACTGGGTTTTTGGTGTTGTTCTGTAATGACATGAGGAAATAACAAATATTAGCATACGGGCAGGTAGAAATAATTACAACATGTAAAATTAAACTGGGGAAATTAAATCCTGTTTTAATCAGTGAAGCAGACTGCATGTCTTATACATTTGCGATACACTCGTGTCAATTATAGTGCCATATATAGTGCAATTATAGCACCAACTAAATGTATGTAATTTCATTACTTGTGATTAATTTCTTCTGTCTCCGTCAGTGGGTTAACACCAAGACTGAGTAAATACACTGTAAACAAGCTTCAAGGAGGATTAAGACTTTAGGAGGCTGAGTGCGACCTGCTCATCCAAAACTAATTCCTTTATAGCAGGTTTTTCAGACACTTACAGCTGAACAGTCACATCACAGGTTAGCAAAAGAGAAACTGGCCAAATGTGTTGAAAATCCTGTTGACTTCTTCCCAAGTGGCCGTGTTTCACTGATCAGCCTGACTGAGTCTTAGCAGCTGGACTTCCAACACACGTAAAGGTCCTGTTCATATTATAAAGTTATTCATGTTGATTATGACTCTTACCTTTGTTTGTAGAGATAGAAGCCAAAACCGGTGAAGATCAGAGCGAAAAAAGGCACCAAAATAGCGATAGCCACAGAACTGCTGTTGGTACCGAGTTGAGGCGGTGGAGAATTGTGACTCTCAGACATGTTTAGACCTGCCAAAAACAAATTCATTGAAATTTTACACCAAGTAGACGTTTATTTGTAATGTGTAATGTGGTGAGTTACCTAATCTCTGGAGTCCGAACTGTCCGTAGTCTTTTCCCTGAATGAAGCCTTGGAAAACGTAACTGGAACCATCAGGCTCAGCAGATACCTGGACACAAGCACAAAAACATTATAACCGAGTTCATTAGGAAAAGATAAAGGGCAAAATATATCCCAACATGTGTGTCTGTGACAAGGAAACTAACCTGGCTCATGTGTCATATAGGACCTTTAAAGCCCAGAAACGTTAGTGTAGATTTACTTTTCTATATTATTTTGGCCCAGACATCTCTATGGGCATCTTTTTTACGCCTACAGATAAAATGGTGGATCCCATTCTCTATTCCAAGCTGAGCTGTAAAAAGTTTTTTGTGACACTTACAAATCCGTCCATGGTCCAGGAGTCTTCTATGATTTTGGCAGGAGAAACAGCAGAGTTCTTGGCCTGGGTTCCCTGGTTTGGGTAATTCACCTGGTACATCAGGAGAAGCAGCCTGGCCTCTGATGCTTTGTATACTCCTAAAATCAAGACCATTTACATCAGTTAAAAATCCTGTATGAAAAACGACATACATAAGTACATATTTATATTCCGGCTAAGAATGTATGAAGAAAATGCATTTAAAAGGTTTATTTCTTCCACTGTTGAGCTGCACTTTGTAAAATCGCTTTTCAACTCAACAGTAAACTCTAAAACAGTGATCACTATAAGAAGCAAACCTTTTATTACAATTTGAGTTTGGTCCTTGTTTTTGGAACCCTTGTGGACATGTAAAGTGCCCTACAGTGGGAATCATGGTTCTTAGATCCTCGTATTTTCATCCTTTAGACAAATTCATATCATTTTAAATAAGCTGCTTTAACCTCTCTCTAACCCAGCGCTCGTGAATTGCTGCATTTTAGCTCCACGGGGTCGACTTGCCTCTGGTGTATTTCTGTGTTTGCTGTTTCCTTCTGCGGGCCAGAAAAAAGCAATGAGGAAAAATACTACTTCAGTCACACATACTGATAACAAATGTCCCCTCTCGCCTTCAGAAGGAAATCAGACGAGTATATCAGTGGTCCGGCTCCTCCTAAAGCTCTGTGTTTTACGGGAACAAACTGACATCTTAATCTTGAGTGAGAAAAGCTGGGGTTACGCAGTTGGCCTTTCCATAGTCCGGCTTTAGCAGTTATTGATCTAACACTGCTCCTCTAAGCCACAAGATGCATGTTCACTGTTGGGGTAGTGGCTGCATGGGTTGTGATATGGTGCCAGTGCTCTTCTCTACTCCACAAAACCAATTCTGTGCTGAGCAGGATTTGTGTTTTAATAGGGTCTTAACCTCCTGCAGTGTACAGCCCTGGGAGGCCCGCCAGAGTATAGGAGCGTGTTTGTGGATCGAGTGAGGATGAAATAACAACAGCTGCAGGAGAGAGGAGATAAGCGCATAAAATTAAAACTCCTCAGAGCAGAGGCGGACCAAGCTCGGGTATAAGACACTTTTTACCAAAGATGATAAGACAAAGAAAGGGGAGCAGAGACCACAACATGCACCTGAGGTAAAATCCTCCTGACCAGGTTCAGCTCATGGTCTGGAGGAGGATGGGACAAGGAACAATAACAGAGTTTCTAATTATCCTGATGAAGAGTGTACGCAGTAATCTTTTTATATAATCGTGATAATCGCCAAACAAATGGCCAAAAAACTCCTTATCTGTCATGTTCTCTTCAAGATTATTGGTGTTTTCACTCTGACAAAGTACAATACTATAGCAGTTGTTTAAATTAGGGACGGGCTGATTAGTCGATTAATCAATAATTGATCATTAAGAGTTTGGTGGATCAGGTTCATGTTAATGGCCAAACTGAATGTCGGTGTCTGTGTAACGTAGCCTGAGGAGTCGAGGTCTGAGCACAAACTCTGGAGCCTCACAGTCCCACGTCTCGGCTCTGGCTCCTTGGAGATCCCTATATTCCTCAGAGTGCGTTTCCCTGCACATCAGTGTCCCGGGTATGATCGGGTTTTTGAGTGTCCCGGTTTCACATGTTTACGCAGCATCTGCAACGCGACATACGCACAGAACAGACTCAGCACCAGCAGAACATCCTCTGTCACAGAGAGAACACTCATATTCACTGAGTCACAGAGAGAACACTCATATTCACTGAGTCACAGAGAGAACACTCATATTCACTGAGTCGAGTCCTTTAGGAAAGAGCTGCTTTTTTCAGCTCTTACAGTTTATGCAAATGAGTCATGAGGTTTTAAGTTTAGTTTGTGTAAAACATAAATGTTTAAATCTGCATTAAACTCATTCTGACCTCACACTGATGAGGCTCTGGAGTCATTATGTTTATATGTTGTAAAGTTGAGTTTATTTATGCAGATTAGGAACAGTAATAATTATGATGATAATTTTAATATAAAATGTTAATGATTAATCAAAAATCGATTGTTAATTTTCCTGACGATCGTTTAAGAAAATGTAATCAAATGCCCGTCCCTAGTTTAAATACTGAAGCTACTCATCACATTGAAATTATAATTATTTCTTATCCATAACATTAAACTGTCAAAATAACTGATCATTATGGTGATATAATCGTTACTCGTAATTATGTTCGGCCATGATAATCGTGACATCAAATTTCTGTATTTCGTCCTGTGCCCAGTCTGGAGATGGGAACCGCTGCAGCACTGAATTCTGGGTCAAATGCAGAGGACACTTTTCTCTCCAGGGACAATGTACCAGTGAACTTTAACCTCAGACCTCTGCCAAGGCACTAGTTCAGCACTGTGTTTGAACAGTTCCTTCACGTGAACAGCTGGAACCAAATGACATTTTTTAAATAACTGAATCTTTCTCATTTGTCTGCATGTTTATACTGACACTGAACCAACACAAAAATCTGAACAAAAGCAGAGCAACACGAGCGAGAGCTTTGAGCACAAAAAAGAGATTTGTTATTGTAATAATGTCATTGTTGTTTTTACATTTTAATTATTGAAGTGCAGCTTTTTATTTAGATTCTGCATCATTTCAATGGGTAAACACACTCTGAATCTGAGCCATTTGAAACACAGTTTAGC
Source organism: Odontamblyopus rebecca (assembly GCA_030686955.1). Classification (NCBI taxonomy): domain Eukaryota; kingdom Metazoa; phylum Chordata; class Actinopteri; order Gobiiformes; family Gobiidae; genus Odontamblyopus; species Odontamblyopus rebecca. The sequence goes on from CM060669.1 coordinate 649,657, forward strand.
CTCTTTGTTAATCTGTTAAAATGGCTCCTGTTATATAAATAAATAGTTAAAGAGCTCGTCTTGTGAACGGCTCTTTGAAAGGAGCAGATCTAAAAGATTCGGATCCCACAGTCAAAATGCCTGTTTTTCTCCAGATTTTTGAGCTATAAAATGTGTGTGGATGAATAAATGTAAGGCAGAGGTGTTTACTGTCACACTGTGGAGCATCCAGGCAGAGCGATGACATTTTATCCATAGAAACGAGCAGGGAACAGAGCCTCAACCAAAAAGTTACACAGTGCACTTTAAACAGCACATCTGATGCCGTATCTTGTGCCAGTGCTTATGTATATCACCACAGTAAAGACACATTGTCCAAACTTGTTCTGAAAGTCTCTCTAAACTTTTGTGGATCTTCAAATGAACCAAAAAAGTTTATGTCAAAAACTGCCAAAGAAGCAGCTCCAAATATTAATTATCTGTTTATGCGAGTTTATTTTTAATGTGAGTGGGACGACACAGAAACATTCATCTGACCTTTAAAAAAAATAATGAAAACACCCACTAACATTTTTGCACATTGTTAAACCCTCTGTCTGAACCACAGAAAATATATTCACATAAAAACACCAAAAAGATCAAATCAAATAGAGCTATTGGTAAGATTGCCTAATGTTTTAAAAATCTATGCACAATCCTCCAACATGTGGGCAAACTGGTGCACAGTGGCTAAAGTAATTCTGACCATAATTTTACTCTAACCAAACGCTCTCAGGAAGTGGCCAACAGTGAAAAAGGCTTAGGCATAATAAAAATCCTAATGCATTACACACACAAATCTGAAAATTATCATTTTTAAGACTGTTGGTGCATATGCCCAGTGTTTAAAACCATTTTATAGAGATTATGCTGCGTTTTATTTCAAAATATATATAATAAACAATGTTAAATGACTCTGGTCTTCACTATCAGTAGACTCAGAGATTTTGCATTATTTATTATGACAAATTCTCTTCAAAAGAATCAAATTTAGAAAACAAAATGTCTTTAGTTAATTGATATTTATGATTCTGTGCTTTTTTCAGTCTTTAAGCTGTTATTGGCTTGGTTTATTTTTCTTATGTTCACCTTTAGTGTCCCTAAAATGATTCATTTACACAAAGCTACAGTTACCAGTACAATGTAGTGCACAGTTCCTAAAGTAATTACTACCAGATTTTATTACGACCAAAATATCTTTAGTTAATTGATATTATTATCAGTGCTGCCAATCGATTAAAATATTTAATCGCGATTAATCTCATGAATGTCATCGTTAACTCGCTGACTCCCCTTGAATCATCATCTTAATCTTTATCCACATAGTTAAAGTTCTTTTGAGTTAACGCATTAATATCGTGATATTTTTGACAGCACTAATTATTATTCTATACTTTTTTCAGTTTTATGCTATTATTGCCTTGGTTTATTTTTCTAATGTTCACCTTTAGTGTCTTTACAATGATTCAGACGTGTACCTTATTTTTTGGACTATAAGTTGCACTTTTTTCATGGTTTGGGTGTTTCCTGCGACTTATCCTCAGGTGCGACTTATATATGAACTATTTCAGTTCATCTAAACGTAAATGTAACATGGGCGAGGTCCAAACCCGAGACACCGACTGAATATATTAAAGTCCTTGATGCATCGAAGGAGCCGACACGTTTCCACAGTGAGATATATTCACATGTTGGTGATTTTCACACTGAGCCACAGGGGGCGCTCTAGGCTTGTACCAGCATCTGCTCCGCCTCAGGCTCCTCCTCCTGCTCCACTGTCACTTCTGTCACCACCTGCAGCACCTCACTCCTGTTTTCTTACTTAAATCCACATGGAGACTTTTTTTGTCCAGTGAATCTGGTCCTTTAGTCGACAGAAGCTTCTGTTTTTTCACTGTCTGCAAATGAGCCACGAGGCTTTAAGTTTAGTTTGTGTAAAACTTAAACCAATGTGCACAAACACATTATTACTTACGGTAAATACTGAGCGAGAACCGGAAACGTGTGAAGAGCGGAGGAAGAGAGGAACAATCGAGCAGCAGAAAGAAAGTTTGGAGTGAGAGAAACTTGTGTTTGATGGAGAAAAGTGGAGGAAACTCGAACTGAAGTGAAGAAAACAAAAGCTCATCGCGGCTAAAAGATTTATCTGAAGCTGGTGGAGTTACTCAGAAGTGACACCGAGGATGAAGAATTCGGTGAATTTAGTGATTTGGAGCGAGATGGAGAGTTCGGTAAGATTATTCTGTTCTGTTGTTCTGTATATGTGACGTGAACAAACCAGACACATGTTCAGCCTGTTCTGCTCTGTTCTGTTGGTGTTTCTATAACTCGACTTTAAGAGGAAATGTCTGCTCTTGGTCTCTGATTTTATAAAATAAATTTCCCCCAAAAGTCCCCCGACTTATAGTCCGGTGCGACTTATATATGTTTTTTTCTTCTTCACTACACATTTTTTGGTTGGTGCGACTTATAGTCTGAAAAACACGGTGCACAAAAGCGAGTTACCCATACAAGGCAGTGCACAGTAGCTAAAGTAATTACTACCAGAATGTCTTTAGTTAAGTGATATTTTTTTCATCTTTATGCTATTATTGTCTTGGTTTATTTTCCTTCTGTTCACCTTTAGTGTCCTTACAGTGATTCAGACATGTGACCACATATACAACAGCACAGGAAAAGCTCCAGTGACGAACATAAGGCAGAGTAGTGGGTAATTATCACATGCCTGACAGCAGCAGCTCCATGTTGCCGTTGCTGAGGGTCACGTTGACTCGACCTGTGCTGGAGTTGAAGCTGGTGATGCTCAGAGTCATGGGCTGCTTCCTCCCACGGTAATTATAGGAGCCCTTCCAGATGTAGTTAGGAGCGAAAACATCGTCCGGAACTACAGCAGGTGAAGAGGAGGAAAGTTTAGAGACAAGTCAAGACATTTCCTGAGGATTGTTAAAAAAAACAGAACAACACTGTGATATACTAAATATACTAGAGACACTAAATATACTGAATACAGTGAAAATACTGAATACAGTGAAAATACTGAAAATACTGAATACACTGAATATACTGAAAATACTGAATATACTGAATACACTGAATATACTGAATACACTGAATACACTGAATATACTGAAAATACTGAAAATACTGAATATACTGAATACACTGAATATACTGAATACACTGAATACACTGAATATACTGAAAATACTGAAAATACTGAATATACTGAATACACTGAATATACTGAATACACTGAATACACTGAATATACTGAATACACTGAATACACTGAATATACTGAATACACTGAATATACTGAATACACTGAATACACTGAATATACTGAAAATACTGAAAATACTGAATATACTGAATATACTGAATAAACCAGTGGCTGTGGAAATAAAAGGTCTTGAGTCAAACAACCTTCTGTGTCGATTATTCTCTTGAAAGAAAAGGAGAAAGAAGAGAACAGGTAGAACAGAGAGAGAAAGAGAGAGGGAGGGAGAGAGAGAGAGGAAAAGAGGGAGGAAGAGAGAGGGAGAGAGAGAGAAAGAGAGTAAGGGAGAGAGGGAGAGTAAGACAGAGGGAGAAAAAGAGTAAGAGAAAGAGTAAGGGAGAGAGAACGAGTGAGAGAGAGGAAGAGAGAGAAAGTAAAGGGGAGAGAGAGGAAGAGAAAGAGTAAGAGATGAGAGAGTGAGAGGAAAGAGAAAGAAAGCAGAAGAGAGTGAGAGTGAGAGCATGAGGCAGGTACAGGTTTGTCCACATGACATAAATAATGAGGGAAGCACCTGAGGAGCAGCAGCTTCAGGGGAAAAGTCCTGACTGAAACTGGGGCTATGTCTTTATAACAGTAAATATGTTTCAGGACTTGTTCAAATGTATTTTCACACCAAAATCTGAGGTGAGTTTTTTAATGGACGATGATCAGAATGAAGTCAGATCATTTTAGTGTTTGCATGACATTTTAATAGTCTTATAATTTATAATATGATTGTGAGTGCGCTTCCTCTGAAACTCAATCCACCCCCAGTGCACCTTTAAAGAATGCATTTCAAGTCAAAAGTAAAAGCACACAGCCCTCAGTATGTGTGTGGCTTGGAGAGAACATAGTTAAGGAGCCGTTTTATGAGCTTTACAAAGCAGAGTTGTGTATCTACAAATAATCTTAAATCTGTAGCAAGTTAACAGCGAATTTACAGAGAACAGAGCCAAAAACACAACAAAGCCTGAACTTCTCAACACTTAATTTACCACTGTGAGCACGGGGAAATAAATTATTCAAACGAACTCTGGAGTGCAGTTTAGTACAACAAAATGGAGGCACTGCAGCCTGTTCAAAAGTGGAGGACAATAGACGAAAGAGAAATAAACAGGATGGCAGAAGACGCTGAGTCTGAAAACTGTTCTGGCTCTGATAAAATGGACCTGAACAGAACCGACCGTTGAGTTTGGGGCTGGGGGTCCCTGTGGCCGGTTTCACTGGCTTCTTCTTCTCTCCAGCTGCAAACACACACATTTATATATAGGTTACATCAGTTATTTTGAGCTTTGTTGTTCAGTTCCTTTTCACACATGACTGTCATGGCCGTCAACGACATTACAATACAAAAAAAAGCTTAAAATGGACTGGGAAGAAGTAAAATGTTTTACTCCCACCCCCAGTGCAGCGTTTGTGTGTTTGTTTTCACATAACGGCAACACTTTTGTACTTAGCAGTTGTATAAGTACTAATAAAATCAAATAATGACACTATATACATTATATTTATATTTACAATCATTTGTGTGTACTGTATATGTATATGTAGACTGATACACTAATGATAATAATACATATAATATATAATAATAATAATAACAACTCTAATATTTATTATAATCTAATATTTCACTTCATTCTATAGCCTTGTACTAATAATAACAACTCTAATATTTATTATAATCTAATATTTCACTTCATTCTATAGCCTTGTACTAATAATAACAACTCTAATATTTATTATAATCTAATATTTCACTTCATTCTATAGCCTTGTACTAATAATAACAACTCTAATATTTATTATAATCTAATATTTCACTGTACATAGAGTTTATAACCTGTTGTTAATATAAACCCAGTTAAAGCCGTGGTCAGACGCACTACAGCATCAATATGAGATATTACTGCAGAGAAATATTGTGATAAACGATTATATTGAAACTACTTTGCCATTGACACAAAGCAAGAAAATTCCAGTAAACAAATGATTAAATAGACAATATCATTAAAAGGCCTGAGCTATAGCAGAATGAACCAATAATTATGCATAGAAGTTATTATTCTACCATCTACAGCTCAGATGTTTTCATAGTGCAGAAAAACAGCAAAAGTCTCTCCACTATTGCACAGAAATACACACAATAAATACTGAGTCACACAGTGTTTTGTTCGTGCTTTCATGTGCTGAATGAGAAGTCGATATTGTAAATTATCGTGACAGGCTCCGTATCAACCACATGTGGCCATAAAACAATAATGTTCTGTTATAGATCAACATCAGCATAAGAATAACTGCTTCATCTCTTATTCTTACTCATTTGTGTGTTGGGGACGTTCACTGGAGGAAAAGCCCACACCAGAAGTGTTCTAATACTAGTTTGATAATGTCGCTGTGTCTAATTGGTGTAAATGCACAATGGTCTTCGGATTTTGGCAAAGCAATGCAAATATATTGACCGGCGAAGTGGGTGGCATATAAATTACTTTTAAAAGTGATCTTTAAACTGCTTAGGCTTTCAGTGGAGCCTCTGCCATTGCTTGAAGATGCAGCCATCGTTGCCAATAAGTAAAAGCAAGCAAGAAAAAGAGCATTTGTCCTAGAATCTCAAATTGGATCAGGGAGTGCTCGGATTTTAAAGGCTACTTCCAGGGCACAAGGGCACCAGCCTTGAGGAAAATATCAGACCTGTGCACTTTTTCCTTCGACTCAGGTGGTTTCATCTTTCCCGAACTTTTCAAACTGAAATGAATCTAAACTTGGGCCTCATTTGCATTTACACTCTAGGGTGCATTTTTAAACACATCCTTGTAATGCTTGGTTCTTCCGTGCTACTTATCTAGCCATAAATCTCTATGCCTCCCACTCTTTTGGCTGACAGATATGTGTGAAACTGGCTTTGTGTTAGCGTGAGACTTTATGAGATCTTCCGGTGTCATTGGATGAGACTGATTGGCCTGGCGCTTGCACAGAAGAAACTGAATCTTAACGCTCTTGTGCACCTGCTCCTCCTCCTCACAAATGTCAAAATGCCTCCAGCACCAACCTGCTTTGAAGTTCAAATATAATTCTCTGAAAAAAATCCAGCAAACACCGGCTAGTTTTAAGTGTTTGAGACCAACAGTGACAGCATCATGTAAACTGTTGTATGGTAATGTTAAAAGCTTTTCGCTGGACACAAGTCTCCCCCAACTTGTAAACCTGAAGTACATTCATGAAAGGATTTGGACTAAGAAAAATCATATTATTTGCCAAATCCTGCTTTGACAGAAATGATCACAAATTAGTAAACGTCCACACAAAAATAATCATAAGCGGTTCTCACTAATGGTTCTCAAATATCAACTTAAACGTTGCATAGTTCACATTAAATAATTTGACTTTCTTCATAGATTTCCTGCAAAAATCACCAGAAATGTGGGTACTTATGTACTTCAGACACAATATTTGAAGAGAATTATTTACTTTTCTAGCAGCTTGTGTGGATCTGGATTTCTATTTTCCAAAAATTAATAATAAAAAAAACTTGGACTAAATGATAATCCCTTTGTCTTGTTTTGTGCAGCCAAGTAGCTCCCCAGGAAGAGACGGCCCTCTCCAGATGGCCAATATGTCTCTGAGTCTGTTTGCTGACAGTGTGTCCTTGGGCATGAGACTTCTACCTTCTGGAAGTGGCCGTGATAAGATCTGAATTAAATCTGGGTGATGTAGATGAGAGATTTAACCGTTTTACCTCGACATATTGGCATCTTTCCGGTCCACGTGCCATCGTTTTTGCACACTCGATGCTCTGAACCTCCAGCCAGGAAGTAGCCGGGCTGACAGCTGTAGACCAGGGTGTAGCCAAAGCCGGGCAAGTCCATCCCCACGACGTCCACGTGCAGCGGGCTCTCAGGCTGCTTACAGGCGTGAGCTGAACACGTGAAGAGTGTATGGACATAAGTTACAAAGCTAAAGATGCTACAGCACAGACTGAAATAATTAGAGTGAACAAAAAACTACCTCAGGAGGTAAAAATGGGCCCATTTTACACAATTCTCTGATCTGTGATATGTTTCCTCATCAAAAACAGACCTGGAGTTGGGTTTTGTTTCATTCACACATATTTAACACACAAATCCTGCATATTTAGACTGAGTTCTTCTCTCAAACAGACCGTGTTATGTTGTACAGGAAGTGCTTTGTGGTGTTTTTAAAGTCCACACACCTTCACTTGAATCACCTGGATGATTTCAGCCCTGAACCTGCCTCTGCTGAGCTGATCTCCGGATCTGTTAACTTGTGAACTACCACTACATAACCTCAGATAATAACACATTAAAACAGTTACAAGAGTGAAAAGAGTAAAAACACAACTCCAGGTTTGTTTTTGAGGAGGTAACAACGTTCTAACATGGTTTAAATCTCACAAGAGTCAATGCTGTGTTATTTAAATCCTTTATGTGTGTGTATGCTCAGTAACACATCAGCATTTTGGGTGAGTAAAAAGTTTTATGTTGAAATGAGTTATTTCCAAGTGAATAGGATGTGTTTCCTTGTACGTACGTATGCATTCTGGCTGCGTCCCGCTCCACGTGAGGTCGGGCTGGCAGGTTCTGGACGAGGAGCCCTGTATCAGGTGACCCGGCTGACACTGGAACGACACCACACTCCCCACCTGAGGAGGACAAAACAACACAATAAGGCTGCAGAAAAGCTATGGGTGGTTTCCAGATGATTCTATAGACCAGTATTACTTAATACAAATGGGGGGCAGCTAAAATTAATATTGAGCAGCTAAAATTGAAAATGATCTTGCAAGACAGTGAGACAATAATTGAAAATACCAGGTTTGACATGTGTGAATTTACATTTTGGGTATTTCATGGTGAAGTACAATGTGATCAATGGGGAAAGTGCCTCTTCTCCACCATCTGAGAGCTGCCATCATCACTGAGAGTGTATTATTCTGCACGGGGCTGCCGACCTCACAGCAAATAAGTTCAATATGGTCTATAAAGCCGTTCTAAAGCCTCCCAGAGAATCTGCAGTGCTGACTTGTTGGTGGACAAGAGCAAAGGCCATTTTACACTAATAAATCTACTTTAGTTCATATTTTTGCTGCAAAACATTTCCCAAAATTTCCAATAGAAATGAACACAAAGAAAGCGCAGTTTTGTCACATTTAGGGCAAACATGGCGGGTGGAAAAAGGTTAATAAAGGAAATTTAAGGTAACATAATGTTAATCATATATAATATACTTGTAAATAGCACTTTCTTGTCTATAATTTATTCATTTGTTTAGGAAAAATTAACCCCAGAATTCTGCCATCTGGACCCTCTGAGTAGTAATTGACCTAAACTTTATAGCTCCATGTTGTTTTCTGCATATACATAACACAATTAAGCCTGAGGTAGAGGTTTAGTTTGGCCCTGACTTCTCCTGGCTTCTACCCACAACAAATGAAGAAAGAGGTGATGATAGTAATGTATGCACAACCTCCTGACAGACACCGCACCGCTGCTGGCAGGTTGATAAATTTTTCCTTAAAAGTGTCAAAACCAAGAAAGTAATGAGCCACCCGGTGACATTTCTTTAGTCTGAAAATACTGTATTTCAACATCTTTTCAGTGAAGTGGGGATTCAAGTGTCACTTACAGTTCTTCACCTCCTCTTATGCAAACCGAGCTCACCTCAGGTTAACCCTCAGATTACTATGATTAGATGCTGCTTGCGTTGCAGAGCTAGTTCAACATTGCAACAGAAAAACAGCGACAAATAACCGGTAGAACAAATTTCACTGGACATATTTTTCTGCGTCGCAGTGGTGAGGGAGGGTAACAGACAACAGGGGCTTATATAACTGCGAGAAATATACAAACTTCTTCACTACACATTTTAATCGTATTAGTTAGAACTGGCTCCACAAATTTGACATTTTAATCTAAACAATATTTATGCAATGCACCTTTAACAATTAACAATTTAATCACATCTTTGGGGTTGAATAATGTCTCACTTTCTGAAGCTTTTATGATTTTTTCACTCTTTTGTTTATCTATAATGACAGAAAAGACGTTGAACTTTGGGTCAGTGTTTGTTTTATAGGGATAGGCCCAGTGATTATTAAGATATTTACCAAAACACAGGTCAACAAATGTGCAAATTCCCCCACAGAAGTCTCCTAGTACTTAGACTTATATTTGATTTTACCTTGAATCCAAAGGTACGATTTAACGACCCGTAGCGAGGCGTCCCGGGATTATCACAGCTTGTCTTTGTTGGCTCTAAAACACACAAAAAAGAGCAAAAAAAAGTTGAACAATTAAAGCTTTACACCGATCCCCCACCTCCCATCCTCTCCCGTGTGTTGTCATGGTAACAGCAGGTCTCGTGTTCACGGAGCCGCCAGCAGGGGGCAGTAGCGCTTCACAGTAAAACGAAGCCGGAGGAGCCGCTTTCTCCTGGACTGTTTTGTGTGTGTCATCAGCATGTAGAGCACATCCTGACGCAGAGCTCGATTCAATACAGCTCTCTCCCTCTTCCTCTCCCCTTTTACCTCCCTAACCTCGATTCTTTTACATCTTTTACTGTATCCCTCGCTTTTTCCACTCGTCCTCCTTCCAATCTGCAAATCCTTTGTCTGACTTATTTAAAGTGCACCCCGCTCTTGCTCAAAAGTCATTGTGTACGTCGCGAGGCACAAACAGCCACAATCACACACTAATAAATCACTTTTGCATATAGGACCAGGCATTCCCAAAACGACCAACACCACCCTCCACTCTTTGCCTCGGCCAAGACCTACTTCGAAATCCTTCTATTTTTAGGTGTATTCTTTAAGGTAGCTACCATGCCATCTCCATTTAATCTACCACAGAGGTTATACAAGAGGCTGTCCATGTTCTAGAGAATCCGGTGTGTTGCCGTTCGCTGCTAGTCTTGATTTCTAAGCACCTGCTCTGCATCAGACATGTAAAGTGGTGCTCTAAACATCACATGCTGCTGCTGGACAGACCCGCTGGGAGCATTCACTATGTGGGCTGAATATCTCCTTTCATTTGCTGCTTTAATCTGTAGATAGAGGGCTATGGATCGGTACAGACAGAATCTATATGCTGTGGTCAAAGGTGAACCTGGTGAGTGAAGTGAGGAGGATTCTGTAAATCTATGTAATATGTGATCCAATACATTACAGGACCGACACATAGACAAATAATGAAACTCACAATGGAAATGATTAGACTGGCCCCACAGGTACTACGCACTGTCAGTTTTCTTGTAAATTGAATGGAGATTTTGGCCGGGGCATCTGTTTAATTACAGGTGTTATGTTGCTTTGGAAAAAAACGTCCCTTCTTGCTGTGAACAGTCACCTCACCACAAATCTTACGGGTAAGTTAATGGCTTAACCTGCTTGTCTCCATGGAGATAAATATGTTTAATGACATATACTTTGGAAAATGTCAGGCAAAGCAATGGCAGGTGGGAGACGCCCCACAGAAAAGGGACATAAGGCTCCTACAACATAAATGACCCTGTAAGTGGTCCCTATAAAAGAAGAGCAAAAAATAAGGAATCAAGATTCTTATATTTTTTTAATAAAAAAATACATTTAGTTTCATCGTCTTAAAGATACAACACTAGTAAATTATACTTTTGTAGATGTGGCTGGACAGTTTGGCACTTGCAGCCAGTGGGAAATATTAATAGTAATAATCAGCCTAGTTAGGAAATCCCTGAGGCTTTAGTGTTGTGGTAACTACCTCTGACAGAAGGTAATGAAACTGAGTCATAAATTAACTACAATAATAGATGAACAAATACAAGACGTTACTGTAATAGCATTAATAAACACTTACGACTAAAAGGCTTAAGGCCGTTCAGGGAGATACAGTCATTTCCTGAACAGCCATTATCATAAAATGCATCAAAAGCCAAACCAACTTTTAAAAGGCCACACTGTTTATTTTGTTTAAAGAGGCTGAAAGTTGGAGTAATTGCTATACTTCAAACACAAAACATTTTAGTTAATCCCAATCAGGCTGATTAATGGACTACTAAAAGCTGCGTTTTAATGAGCAGAATAAAGGCTGAACGAGAGAAAAGATGGAACATCAAAGACAACAGATCATGTAGCTTAAAATAATGATGATGTAACAGTACTAGGGCTGCAGCTGACGATTATTACAGTAATCGATTATTCTGTCCATTATTTTGTTCGAATAATCGAGTAATCGTTTGTTATTGTCGTGTCTACTTTGCACATGTTAAGTCCACTCCACCTGCACTGACAGATACACGTGTTTTGGACATGAAAAACTTAATTATCGCTGGGCTCAGGTCGACTCACCTCACGGTTTCTTTTCCACTTGATGTAATGAACGGTTCTGTTTACATGTTGTAGCATCAGTGTTGAGAAGGTGACTTTTAAAATGTTCCCCTACAGATTACAGATTACATTCCCCAAAATGTAGTTTGTGACATAATCCATTAAATTACTTAAAGTGAGTAATGTAATCTGAATACTTTGGATTACTTGATATTGTCATGATTTTTAAAACTACATAAATGTAGCAACAACTCCTGCAAATTCTTGTTTAGTTTTAGACCTGGATTAGTCCTGGTTTTAGATCTGGTTTAGACCTGGTTTAGTCCTGGTGTGAGTTCTGGCGCGGTCCACAGAGTGTACGCGACAAGACACAATCCACGTGCAGAGTGCGCCGCGTACGGGGGATGCGGAGCGCACGGCGTACGGGAGATGCGGCGTGCGCGGCGTACGGGAGATGCGGGGGGCACGGCGTACCGGAGTGTACCGCGCACTCCTGGTTCTGGCAGATGGTATACTGCGTACCGGAGCGTACCGCGGGCGGCGTACGGGAGATGCGGCGTGAGCGTACCGTGCACTCGATGAGGAGTGTTCCCTATTACTATTGCAACAACACATCCTCAGTAGGTAAAACTGACCTGTCTCACGACGGTCTAAACCAGCTCACGTTCCCTCTTAGATGAGGAGGTTCTGCTCTTATTACACATCCATGGGCTCCGCGCTGTTGTGTGGACAGTGAAGTGCAGTGGTCGTGCGGAAACTTTACCTCTACCACAAAAGGTTCCGGCCATCGCCGAGCGTATGAAAATAAAACGAAGCATCGAGGCAAAAAATAATAATCGATGCATTTTTCTAATCGATTTAATCGATTAACTCGATGAATCGTTTCAGCCCTAAACAGTACATTTTATTGTCTTTAGATGCTGGAGTTGGCTTTTACTATTAAGATGTACGAATAAACTCATTTCATAATTAAAGATAATATATTTAAAGGTCCAAAATTGACCCTCTTTAACTTTAAGCCATGTTATAATGTCATGAAGTGGTCGTTTTTAAGTGAACAGCTCCCGTTCACCTCTAGTTCAGCAGAGATGGACAATTCCAAGTCTGAAGTTTTCCAAGTGATTATAGTGAAGATTTATGGAGTTAAACACATTTGGAACAGAGTGTTTTCTGTGTGAGAGAATTCAGCCTAAATATGCAGGTTTGTGTCTTATGCTTGAACGAAACAAAACTCCTGGTATTTTTGTGATGAGAAAACAACACAGAAGAGGAAATAGTGGCCTTTAAATACACAATAGCAGATATTTCTTTGAGTTATGTGGAGGAGGACTGAGAGAAAAGGTCTGTCTGTTGAACTGTTTAAAGAGACGCCTGAGGAAACCCGGCCGGCTCAAGTGGGAATGGATGATTGATGGAGATCATCAGGGACTATTAAAACGCCATCAGGAAAATCTTAAATCAATTTTTGGTGAAGGTTAAAAGCCTCAGTACATACGAAACAACTTAGAGACTTCACTAACAAGGATATTATGTCGGAGCATCTGTTAAAACATAATGGTTCAACTAACTTTTCTGGCGTTTCTATAGAGCTGTGACTGCTTTGACAGAGGAGCACTTATTAGCATGTATTTCATTATGGGTGATTCTACTCATGCAATACTGTGGAAATTATATTCAAAGAAATAACATCTCCATGGAGACTTTTCCAGTGAAATCTTAAAATTAAAAACTCTGAAACTTAATTTTGTTTTAAACCAACAAAATTACGTTTCAGAGATTTTAATTGTGTTTAGTGTTTGACGCTTCCAGATGCTTCAGACTGTTTCATGAATCAGATCCTGAATAAGAACATTTCCTTCGTCTAAATTAACAAAAATACTGAATAGTGCCGGAAGACACAACTAGAAAGTGTCGGTTGTAGAGGTGAAAAGCTTTCAAAAATGTGCACAAAATGATCTGGAAGCTGGACGATTAAAAACATAACCCTGAAACCTGAAACCACTGAATGTATTCATCTTTGTGAGTAATTGGATCAAGGAGCAGTGTGTTGTCCTTGCCTCCTCAGAATGAAATAAACAGAGTATTTACACGTACCGATGCAGCGAGGCTGAGTCCCGCTCCAGGTCCCGTCGCTCTCACACAGCCTGGTTGCGGTGCCGACGAGGATAAGAGGAGGGGAACATGTGAAGGACACTTCTGACTGATAGATGAAACTCCGGCCCTCCCTGAATCCTCCGACCAGGGTCCCGGGGTCGCCACAGAACTTTGCTGCAAACACACATCCTCACTTGAGTCTGAAATGCAACTGTGTGAAAGGCTCGCGGTCAAGGACGTCCCAGATTGAGTTTGCCGCGGGGGTTTGGGAACTGTCACAAGACTAATGGGCCTGACGTGGACAGTGTAATGTGTGTTTAACGTGTGCCACACACTTCATTTGTTCTGATTTTGAATTTTTTAAAAGCGCTGTGATCTGCGGTCGTTTTGTTTGTTCATTTTCACATTGTTTCATTAGTAGTTTACAGACACTATGGAAATACATGTGAACTAAAGCGCGGCAAAATATTCAACTACTGTAAAAGAACATGACAAACTCTTTCCATTCAAAGTTGTTTTATAAAATAATATGAGCAGACTGCATGTTGCATATCTGAAAGGTTCTATATTACACCAAATGGATTCTCATGAGCTTTCAGCCATTAGAATATTGTTACCTCAGCAAAAACACACCTGAAGCTGCTTTTTGTTTCATTCACAAATGTTTGAGTAACACTGTCCACATCTCCACAGCTCAACATGTTCTGTGTGATAAAGCAGCAGATTTCATGTTAACTTTGACTTTTTGTTCAGTAGAGATTGTAAATTCCAGAGCTGAAATCAATTCTTGGAGCACTTCCTGTACCACCTGACATCACACAGTGAAACAGAGTGATTCTGTTTGAGAGAAGAACCTAAATATGCAAAGCTCTAAAATATGCAGGGTTAAAATGTGTGAATGAAACCAAACAACTGCAGGTCTGTTTGTGATGAGGAAACAACATTTTAAGATCACAAAGAGCCGTGGAATATGAGCCTTTAATATGGGCCTTTAATATGAGCCTTTAATATGAGCCTTTAATATGAGCCTTTAATATGAGCCTTTAATATGAGCCTTTAATATGGGCCTTTAATATGAGCCTTTAATATGAGCCTTTAAACCTGTTTAAAGTGTTAATATATGCTGTGCTGTTTGTGTGCGTGCTGTTTGTGTGCGTGCTGTTTGTGTGCGTGCTGTTTGTGTGCGTGCTGTTTGTGTGCGTGTCGTTTGTGTGCGTGTCGTTTGTGTGCGTGTCGTTTGTGTGCGTGCTGTTTGTGTGCGTGCTGTTTGTGTGCGTGTCATTTGTGTGCGTGTCGTTTGTGTGCGTGTCGTTTGTGTGCGTGCTGTTTGTGTGCGTGCTGTTTGTGTGCGTGCTGTTTGTGTGAGTGTATGCGTTTGTGTGCGTATGCGTTTGTGTGCGTGTCGTTTGTATGCGTGCTGTTTGTGTATGCGTGTCGTTTGTATGCGTGCTGTTTGTGTGTGTGTCGTTTATTATGCGTGTCGTTTGTATGCGTGTCGTTTGTATGCGTGCTGTTTGTGTGCGTGTGCGTTTGTATGCGTGTTGTTTGTGTACTGTTTGTGTATGCGTGCTGTTTGTATGCGTGTCGTTTGTATGCGTGTCGTTTGTATGCGTGTCGTTTATTATGCGTGCTGTTTGTATGCGTCGTATCGAATTTGTGTGCGTGCTGTTTGTGTGCGTACTGTTTGTATGCGTGCTGTTTGTGTGCGTGCTGTTTGTGTGCGTGCTGTTTGTGTGTGTATGTCGTTTGTGTGCGTATACCGTTTGTGTGCGTGTCGTTTGTGTGCGTACTGTTTGTGTGCGTGTATACGTTTGTGTGCGTGCTGTTTGTGTGCGTGCGGTTTGTGTGCGTGTCGTTTGTGTGCGTGTCGTTTGTGTGCGTGCTGTTTGTGTGCGTGTCGTTTGTGTGCGTGTCGTTTGTGTGCGTGCTGTTTGTGTGCGTGCTGTTTGTGTGCGTGTCGTTTGTGTGCGTGTCGTTTGTGTGCGTGCTGTTTGTGTGCGTGTCGTTTGTGTGCGTGCTGTTTGTGTGCGTGTCGTTTGTGTGCGTGCAGTTTGTGTGTGCTGTTTGTGTGTGTGCTGTTTGTGTGCGTGTCGTTTGTGTATGCGTGCTGTTTGTGTGTGTGCTGTTTGTGTGCGTGTCGTTTGTGTGCGCACGTGTTGTTTGTGTACTGTTTGTGTGCGTACTGTTTGTGTGCGTGTCGTTTGTGTGCGTGCTGTTTGTGTGCGTGCTGTTTGTGTGCGTGTAGTTAGTTTGCGTGTCGTTTGTGTGCGTGGTGTTTGTGTGCGTGTGGTGTGTGTGCGTGTTGTTTGTGTGTGTGCTGTTTGTGTGCGTGTCGTTTGTGTGCGTGTTGTTTGTGTGCTGTTTGTGTGCGTGCTGTTTGTGTGCGTGCTGTTTGTGTGCGTGTCGTTTGTGTGCGTGCTGTTTGTGTGCGTGTCGTTTGTGTGCGTGCTGTTTGTGTGCTGTTTGTGTGCGTGCTGTTTGTGTGCGTGTCGTTTGTGTGCGTGCTGTTTGTGTGCGTGCTGTTTGTGTGCGTGTCGTTTGTGTGCGTGCTGTTTGTGTGCGTGCTGTTTGTGTGCGTGCTGTTTGTGTGCGTGCTGTTTGTGTGCGTGCTGTTTGTGTGCGTGTCGTTTGTGTGCGTGCTGTTTGTGTGCGTGCTGTTTGTGTGCTGTTTGTGTGCGTGTCGTTTGTGTGCTGTTTGTGTGCATGCTGTTTGTGTGCTGTTTGTGTGCGTGCTGTTTGTGTGCGTGCTGTTTGTGTGCGTGCAGTTTGTGTGCGTGATGTTTGTGTGCGTGATGTTTGTGTGCGTGCTGTTTGTGTGCTGTTTGTGTGCGTGCTGTTTGTGTGCTGTTTGTTTGTGTGCTGTTTTGTGTGCTGTTTGTGTGCGTGCTGTTTGTGTGCGTGCTGTTTGTGTGCTGTTTGTGTGCGTGCTGTTTGTGTGCTGTTTGTGTGCGTGTTGTTTGTGTGCTGTTTGTTTGTGTGCTGTTTGTGTGCTGTTTGTGTGCGTGCTGTTTGTGTGCGTGCTGTTTGTGTGCGTGCTGTTTGTGTGCTGTTTGTGTGCGTGCTGTTTGTGTGCGTGCTGTTTGTGTGCGTGTCGTTTGTGTGCGTGTTGTTTGTGTGCGTGCTGTTTGTGTGCGTGCTGTTTGTGTGCGTGTCGTTTGTGTGCGTGTTGTTTGTGTGCGTGTCGTTTGTGTGCGTGCTGTTTGTGTGCTGTTTGTGTGCGTGTCGTTTGTGTGCGTGCTGTTTGTGTGCGTGCTGTTTGTGTGCGTGTCCTTTGTGTGCGTGCTGTTTGTGTGCGTGTCGTTTGTGTGCGTGCTGTTTGTGTGCGTGTCGTTTGTGTGCGTGTCGTTTGTGTGCGTGTCGTTTGTGTGCGTGCTGTTTGTGTGCGTGCTGTTTGTGTGCATGCTGTTTGTGTGCGTGCTGTTTGTGTGCATGCTGTTTGTGTGCGTGTCGTTTGTGTGCGTGTCGTTTGTGTGCGTGTCCTTTGTGTGTGTGCTGTTTGTGTGCGTGCTGTTTGTGTGCGTGTCGTTTGTGTGCGTGCTGTTTGTGTGCAGCACATGTCAGAGTTTTCGGCGCTCACGTAAACACTGGGGCAACATGCCGCTCCAGGAGCCGTTGGCCACACAGGTCAGGACCGCGGGGAAGGACAGCTCGTATCCCGGGGAGCAGCTGTAGCTCACACTACTGCCCCACTCAAAGTCACTGCCCTGGAGGACGCCATTACTGATGGCAGGAGGGGAGGGACAGGTCACCGCTGGAACAGGGATTAAACACACATGCTCAGACACACATCGTAAACTTAGGCTGATGTTTGGACAACAAAGTGGTAGAAGTAATGTTGGATACATGAATAATACAGTTACACATCTACTGCTGCAAATAACTATTACAACAGGAGTTATTACATAGTAATGGGACCAGACACAATTTCCACAAAACAAGACGAGATATGAGACTGGGTCTGTGAGAAGGAGGCAAAATGAGATTTTGACATCATTTCTGATCTGTAAAAAGTCAGAATTAGTTCCCAAAGTTGGCTTCAGAATTTGTACTTCATATTCTTATTGTCATTCTAATGGTGCTTTTTGGAACTACGGCTTCTCAAAAAATATAACTCAGCAGCACTCGACCTTTTTTATCCAATACAAATGGGGAAAAAAATCTCACGAGATATTTTTCTCATCTCGTAGATGGAACAAGACCTCGTGGGGAGATCTTGTCCCATCCCTAATTCTTAGTGTGAGCAGAGTCACCTCACCGCAGATCTGACCTGGATGAGATTTGCAGTTCACTGATCTTACTTATTATATATCATAATTCTGTGTTTTTACAGAAATAAACACAGACACGTGTGATCTACTTTTAATCTCCCGCTTTTCCTGCTTGCTGATTTGAGTCACATTTACGCAATCAGAGTGAAGAGAGAACATTCAGATCAAACTAAAATCTTTTTCGTTTTCCTTACTGTGAGTCACTGGAATCATTTGCCAGCAGATTCAGGCCTGCACAGGTTTTCAAATGTTTGCACATCTGACAAAGAAGTGGCTGATCTCTAACAGGTTTGTACACATTAGGGATGAGTGTGATTTGAATGATCAGTGGAGAACATGTGTGTGTTTGTTTACGTGTGTCTGTGCATGTGTGTGTGTGTGTGTGTGTGTGTGTGTGAGAGGCCTTGATAAACTCTGCAGCTCGGATCAGCACCAGAACACCTTTCATTCACCACATCACCCCAGTCCTGCAGCAGCTTCTCTGGCTGCCTGTTCCCCACCGTGTTCAGTTTTAAAATCCTACTCCTCAGGTTCAGGTCCATCCATAGCCTGGCTCCTCTCCTCACTGAACTCCTTCATGTCACCACACACTCGCTCCTCCGCACACCTCACAGTCCCTCCTGCCCGTCTCAGCACCACGGACAGCAGAGCCTTCAGCCCCATCGCTGGACCTCACTCCCCCCTGACCTCCAGAACATTTAATCATTACCTGTTTTCAAATCTCGACTTAAGACCCATCTTTTCAGAAAAACCTACCCCACGCAATTAACCATCTCCTTGCTGATCGTCCATTTTTACTTATATACTTTATATTTTTACAATATATACTTTATGTATATATTGCCTGTTTTAATTGTCTTTGTACGGTGTCCTTGAGTGTCCAGAAAGGCACCACAAAATAAAATGTATTATTCTTATTATAGAAGGTGGAAGGGGCTAAGAGTGCATGTTGTTTTGAGAATAATATTTGAACAATGTGACCCCAAATATATACCGGTATATGTGTTTTCATTTATTTGTGGTCAGTTTATCTATATACACTGAATCTGTACTCTCAGTGTCTCCACCTGCTCAGGAACTGCAGGGGGAAATTAACCTGGCACCAGCATCAACCCTTTGAATTTTTTTTTGGTTAATGTTGTGCACTGTCCCTGTACAAATAAAAAGCAGACCACACCATTTAGTTATGTTTTGACAATGTTGTGATTAGGGCCCGTCCGATATATCGGTCGGTCGATATTATCGGCCGATATGGACTCTTGGAAACATATCGGCTATTGGCCAAAATCTTGCTGATATTCAACATGGACATTTGACCTTGTTATAAAGCTTAGACTCTTTATATTCTGCTCATTTGATCCAATTTACACAGATTAATGTCCTAATATGTGGCGCCGCATCAGGATTTGGATATAGAAATGAGCTGTAAATTATTATTATTATTATCATTAATTACCGCGGCGCACACGCATTTAGTGCTAAAGGCTGATAGCACTAGTTTACTTACAGAACTTTCTTTACTGGATAGAATGTTTATTTACTCATTAGGCCGAGCGACTCTTTAAATATGACGTAAAGAGGCAGAAGAACAATAAATGTCCCCTAAATAAACTCAATTGAAAATCCAGTAGAGCCAAACCTAAGTTTTATAAACAGCTGAAGATTTACAGTGAATTTTTACGCCATAAATATATCGTTGATTATATCGGCATTTCCAACTCCCACTGCATCGGTATCATATCGCACCAAAATCCATATCGGTCGGGCCCTAGTTGTGATTAAATGTGAATCACGCCTTCAGTGTGATGTACATTTTTTGGCACTTGAGTTCACGTAATTTATATCTGTTCTACTTTGCTGTGTTTGTTTCTGTGTTTCCTTCCTGATCAATAAAGTATCTGTGTATTTAGTTAATATTATGGCAGGTATTCATGAGGGAGGCCAGTTCTTACCTGAGCACATGGGCATGTTCCCGCTCCAGGTCCCGTTCTGGGTGCAGGCCCTCACAGGGGACCCGTCCTCCTCCATCCTGTACCCGGGCTGGCACTGGAACGTGATGTTCTGACCAATGGTAAAGTCTTCCCCATAACGAAGGCCGTTAGCAGGAACGCCGGGATCACCGCAGTTTATCACTAAAAAGAAAACAATGCCATGAGGCTTTTTACATAGCGACGTTCTCTTGGTTCATGCAGTTGTCATTTCTTCACTCACTGTAGACATTTTCCAGTAAAGTCAATGTCAAGTGAATCTGTGTTATCAAACTTATAAATTAGCTTTAAGTGAAAATAGCAGCGAGGCATTTGGAGAACTATAAGTGACCTTCAAACCAGTGGAGCAATAATGGTTTCTTATGAGAGACATTTTATACTCGCTGCTTGAATCCGAGTACAGCATATAGAACAATAGGATGAAATCACACTGTATATGAACCCTGTAATTATCCAAAGTGACAGAGGATGTTATCACTGTGCGCTTTCCTGGCTTCAGTCGTGAATAAAACAACAGCCGTGGAGGCCATTGTCCTGGGACTCTTTTAGGGAACATTAGGATTCCCTGGACTGTACTTATGCAGCCCTGTCCTTCATAGTCTAATAGGCACTTTAAAGGCTTTTAAACCACCAGATACTGTCAGGGCAGTTAATATATGTACTGTAATCTATAGTAAAAGACGTTTCCTTTCACTCAGAGGTTTTCATCAACTTTTATGAAGGTTTTATGGAAGGAAATTTAGGTTCTCAGCATTTCTTATCTATGATCATTTCGATATTTGATTATAATAGTTAGTACGTTGGATTTAAAATGTGGACTACAGGTTGTCTTAGTTCAGTAAAGTAAAGAGTAAAATATCAGATTGAAAAAATATGTTTCTGCTTAACCTACAAAATTATTATATTAGTATGGAGACTATTAAAAGCACCAAAAAAGAGTTTTTCAACAGTACATCTATCAACTTGATTACAAAAATCATATAATTCCTGTTTCTCATGGCGAGTTGAAACCAACAACAATTACATTTAAAACTCCTTTTGCTTTTTGCCATAAGGAGATATGTGGGCTCAGGAAAATGCTGTATACATCTGTAGATCTGTTAAGCATCACATTAACATCTGTACAACTCAAAGTGACATTTCATTTGGGACCTGTTTTCTTTTATGGTTATTTACTCGATGGGATTCCGCTACCAAGTTCAGAAAGCAAATTAGCCAAAGTAAAGAACGATCAAGGTTATTCATGTCACTCTATAAAGTCAGTGGCGGAGCATGAAGATGTGAGACTGATTAGAGCTTATACTGTTGTGAATAATTTAAACTCGGGGCATAAAGTAGAGTTGCAAAAGGCAGAATGGAAACCCATAATCACACATCAGGAGTTCTGCACTGTTTATGGGCTGCAGACTTCAGACATCACAGAAAAGATTTAGGACGACTGCTGTATATAATCAATAATACACAGAGCCACAGACTGATTTTAGAGCCGCTCTGAGGCTCTGCTGGAGAAAACGCTCAATGGAACTTTGTGGTAGTTCACTCACGGGGCGCAGTACAAAGACGAACGCTGGAGTCCAGTTCTCTAATTAACTGTGAGCCTGAGACATTATAGCCGCACAGCAGAACACAGCGGAAAGTAGAGTCACACTTTATAATCAGGGGCCATAATAAACAGAAAACTAATCATTACCAAACCCTTCATTAATATTTGTTCATTGTTGCTAAAATATCTGTTTTTTCATTATTAACTAAACATTAATTGTTTGCATGAAATTGGTGTATTAATGTTTTAATAAACAGAAAATAATCTATTAACTAATATTGTACTAATATTTGTTCACTAAATGTGTCATTGGCTCTGCTCATCTCAGTCTGAACCTCTCAGTGTCACAGACCCACTGGAAAATATTTTCTATCGTTAATAAATGTTATAAGAATTATGTGTAAAGTTAATAATCACTGTTCCAACTTCATTATAAGTCGCCCCACACTGATACCTACATAATACTAATATATTAATTACACTTAAACAACTGAACCCACAGTGATCCTGTGAGGAGAGGTTCAGACTGAGATCAGCAGAGCCAATAAGTATTATTAAGTTAGTACAATTAATGTTTAGTTCATGATGGAAAAAATATGAACTTGTACAAAACAAACGTTTTAGTGAGAATTAATAAATATTAATGAAAGGTTAGATAAAGATGAGTTTGCTGTTTATTATGGCGCCGTATTATAAAGTAGTCATTGTGTTAGTGGAGAGTTACTCGTTTACTCCCAGTTCATAATTCTAAAGGTAATAATAATACTCATTATTTTTATATGTCACTCACTCCCCCCTGACCCCTGGAACATTTCATCATTAGACACATCTTTTCAGAAAAGCCCCACTTAATGAACCATCTCCTTGCTGATGGTCCATTTTGACCTGTGTTGCTTTGTTTAATTTCTTTGTCTTCTGTTGTATATATTGCCTGTTTTTAATTGTCTTTGTACAGCATTCTTGAGCGTCTAGAAAGTCGAAATAAAATGTATTATTCTTATTATAGAGGGTGGAAGGGGCTAAAAGTGCATGTGTTTGGTGTATGTTGTTTTTAGAATAACATCTGAACAATGTGACACCAAATAATCTGTTTTAATTTATTTGTGGTCATTTTATCTAATTACACTGAATCTGTACAGTTCAGAATCCTAAAGGTAATAATAATAATCATTATTTTTGTAGAGTATCTTTATTCATTCTTTATGCATTATTCATTATTTCCATCCTCAGTGGTGCTAAGCTGCTATTGTAGCCACAGCTGCCCTGGGCTAGACTGAAGCGAGGCTCCACTCTGCCCCACTGTCCCTCCACCTGCTGCACTCAGACTGGGCAGTGTGGGTGAAGTGCCTGTGGACACCTGGTACCACTGGCACCTGATATTCCCAGGAGTCTCCCATCCAAACACCAACTGGGCCCTGCTTAGCTGATGGGATCCAACCACATCGGGCTGTGACGAGAGCTTTACCCACATGAGGTGAAGGAATCATTTTGTAAATAGGAATTTGTGGTCAGTCAGTCTGACAAATTCAACTTGGGGCGATACTGATCCCGGGCCAGTCCGTCATAAAGTGCCAGATTTGAGATGCTCTCTTCAAAGTGAATGTGCTCATTGTAAGTCCCTAATGCCCAGGGCTGTAATATAATTGCCTATTGCCAGTACATTTTGTCACTGAGGTCTACCCAGAAATTATGTTTGATATAAAACCCCATACAGATATGTAAATGTAATCTTAGTATCAGCTCGTTCATCAGTGCCAGCTCTGTGCTGAGGGTATAATATATAAAGTACATAAAACTATCATCTTTCATAGTGTTTTCTATACATATTAACTATTAAGTCCAAATAAATAATGCAATCACATAATTATGCTTACTAGTACAGTTGGGCTGAAGTCCTGACCATGTACCATTGGCTTGGCACAGCCTGGTGGTGGCGCCGGTGAGTATATATCCATCCATACAGGAGTAGATGACAGAATGTGAAAATGTTGTTCCATCCAAGCGATAGACTCGGCCATTACTGGGAGTGCCAGGGTTACTGCACTGGACAGCTGGAGAGAGGGAGACAGTGTCACGCATCTCAATGAGTCCATTCTCCACACAGCACTTAGTTTAAAGCCCCTTTATGGCTCTGCACACAGCCAGGCCCCAGTCAGGGCTGTAGGTTAGGGTTAATTATGTAAAAACAAGTGTGTCGGCATACGTTTACAGAAGGGCTGCGTTCCCGACCATGTGCCGTTGGGAAAGCACATCCTCTCTGCAGATCCGATCAGCTCGTAACCCTCGCCGCAGATGAAGAAAACCTTGGAGCGGATCCGGAAATCTGTTTGTTCTCGGGAGCCGTGGGAGGGAATGCCGGGATCACCACAGGAGCCAGCTGTGTCGCCTACAGAGAAAGACACTTAAGACCCCGATACACATCTCACAGTCTATAATTCAGCTGCTTCCGGGAGTAAGAAGTGGGAATTGATTTACATCGATTGGATTAGACAAGACGCAGGAATGTGAAAATACAAAGAATGCAATATAATGCATGAGAAATAATGCTTATTCTAAATCATATTACTCAAGTAAAAATATATATGATAATATAAATGTTAATTACAATTCTATTATTAGCTTCACCAGCTACTTAAACACATATTATGCTTTTCTCGGCTATATAGTTATAATCTGTTTCCCTGACCAGCCAGTCCCTTCTACATTCTGTTCGAACCGGAGGAGGAAATGGGACCACAGAGCGTGAAAAACCTCCGTCCACACTTGAGACAGTCCAACCACAGCTAATAATTTGTATCATGTGTCTCTCAAATGTGGAAGACATCGCCTCTGTCTGTCAATCACAGTCTGAAATCAGGGAGGCAGGAAACAGCTCCAGATCCACTCGTCTTTGTAAAGTTTGGTGTGGTTCAGGCTGGTCAGGTAAATAATCTATGGCAGAGGTTCTCAAAGTTTTCACACCACAAGCACCACTTCAGAATAAATTTGGCTTCCCGAGTATCAGTGGACTATTTAGGTCTAAATTTGGGATAACTCGGGTGTAAAATTGGACGACATCATTGCCAGAGCAGTTCTGACTGTGAAACTACCCAAAGGACGACTAAAAAGTGGATAAAGTCTAAATTAAGCAATTATTAGACTATGATTAGACTAGAGGACCTTGTGTACAAGTAGAAGCAGCTGTCCCACAGTTTGAGAAACACTGATCTACCAATGGAAACTGATCCCTCTGCATACACCTTTGAGGAGGCACATGTGAAAACAAAAAGGGAAATAAATAAAACAATAATACAGTTGAAAGCTCCTAAAGTCAGTGTTGCATATGGCCCCATTATTACCACTTGAATATTTTTTCTCTTGATAAACCAGGCAATGGTCTGGATAACGTTCTGTGGAAGTTCATAGGTTTGCCTCAGAATCCCAAAACACTTTGGAAAAGTGGGCAAAGGGGAGTTATATAAGTAATAACAGTCAATTTTCTTCTCTTTCTATCGGTTTGTCCAGGGTTCAGCAATCATAACATCAACTTTATCCTGTGAAAAGTCTTACAGTTTTAGTACAACAGATATTTCGTGGTTCTTGTCCTGACACAGTGGGTCTGCAGCAGTGATGGAAGGGAACGAAGTAAAAGTAGTAAAGTACTGTACTTAAAATAGGTATCTGTACTTTACTTAAGTACGTTACAGTACAGTGGATACGTTTTACTTTTACTTCACTACATTTAAGAGCCGATATTTTTATTTTGTACTCCACTACATTTTTAACTGGACTGAAAAGTAAAAGTATTTTTCATTATTGTTTGAAACCTGCTAAAAAGGCTGAAGGTTCATTTACAACACAAGCAAAAATATACAAATAAACAGCTAGAAAAAACGACTGAAGCCTTATAAGATCTCAAAATCTGCACAAAATACTTTTACTTTGTACTAATACTTTTACTGAAGTAGATGTTTTCATTTTACTTGAGTATTTTTCTGCTCCGGTGTTTGTACTGTTACTTAAGTAAGAAAATTGAGTACTGCATTTTGGACTATAAGTCGCACCAGCCAAAACTGCACAATGAAGAAGAAAAAAACATATATAAGTTGCACCAGACGATAAGTCGATACCACTTTTTGGGGGAAATTTATTTTATAAAATTAAAGACCAAGAACCGACATTTCATCTTAAAAGGAAAGTTACAGGAGTTAAATCCATGTATCATTCGTTCATTTGTTTTGCAATATAGAACCAAAAATAAGAAAATTTTATCTCTATAAAAACAAAATTAAAAAAAGGGACAACGATTTGTTTCTTAATTTTTACCTAATATATATGGCTCATATATATGGTTTATGGACTGTGACTGTGAAAATCTAAGTCACACCTGAGGATAAGTCGCAGAAACACCCAAACCCTGCGACTTATATTCAGAAAAATATGGCACTTCTTCCACCACAGATCTATAGCTTCACCCTTGTGTTCTCGCTCTGTTGGTTTGTCAAAGATTCAGTCATCGTAACATGAATCTTACACAGTGAAAAGTCTTCCAATGACATTTTTTTCCAGTGACAGACATTTTGTGCTCCTGGGCAGACAGCGCATGTCGCTGTCCAGCGGCTCTGCAGCTTCGTCCTTGTGAACTGTGCCTGTTCAGCAGATTCTCCTGACAGACACTGCTGGGACTGCGCTGTCACCCAACACACAAGACTCTGTTCAGCGCTACAGAAAGGACAACAAACTGCAAGCTATTAATTCTTAAACTAAGCAAACACATTACACCCAATCATTAGTCATGATATAAATAAAATATGTAGAGGCAACTGCACAATGCTTTACATGATAAACAGGCACAGAGGAGCTACTACAGTGCATTGGGTGATTTTTCCATATACTTTCTGACAAATAACCTTATTCTAAAAGTCTCTCTCTTCATACTACACTCCAGTATCTAGGGGCTTGCTGCTAAATTGAGCGTACACACTGCACAGCCCTTAATGACATAACTGTTGTCACGCCTCAGGGTGGATGAGTTTCTACAAAAAACCTTTAAACATATTATGCGTGAGAGGATAAACAAGAACAAAAAGAAGAAACTGCAAATGTGATGAAACATTTCTTGTGAGTTCATAGTATTGAGCCACAATGAACTAGTCCAAAGTTCAAATACTGTAAAGGTTGTGTTAAGAAGTATATTTATAGTAGAACTGCTGAATATGCACCTTTGCACAGAGCTGTTGCTCGATAATACGCTCTGCAGGGACAATTTTCTGTGATTCAAAGGGAGGAATCTATTATTATATTTTCTGATCTATGTTTTAATGTTTGCACATTAAAAACAGACCTGGAGCTGTGTTTTGTTTCATTCACACACATTTAACCCACAAACTCCCGTAGCCGAGTCGCACAAACCTTCACAGAGCAGACACAGGGTAGACACAGGTTATACATATTCATAAACCTGCGGTAGGAGGGGAAGGTTAAGGATAAACAAAAAGTGACAGATCATGCATATGTAAAAAATAAAAGTGCCAGTCTTGTCCTAAAAAGCATGACTTAAACAAAATGACAGCAGCTAAACATAGATGTAAGGGCCTCGTCCTGTGGGAGCCCTGACAGGCTGCTCGCTCTCACCACTCCACCGGCGCCAGGAGGCCTCAGGTGGATCAGGTCTCTGTGGGAAACAGTCTGCCTCATGCCAGCTCAGTGTGTGGAAATGTGTGTGTTTATGTGTATATATTTGTGTATATGTATGTGACAGAAGTGTTAGAATAATTCTTGTTGTTCCCAGACCTGCCACAATAATACCACATTAATTTAACACATGACTGATGGGACAATACTTTTTGGTGAACATTTATCGTAGCTACTTTTGGAAACTAATGGACAAATGTTGGTTATTTACCAACTATGTACCACAATAAGATTTATACAGGGTTAAATTATGAACTTCTCTGACTCATACTGTAGTACTACACTACTGCACTATAATCAGCTCCGTGGGCGTGTGGTGAGACAAAGGCACCGCTATGACTCCTGACCGACAAGTGGACCGACCACGACAACAGAACTGATGCTGACACATAATGAACAGCCAGAACTCCTGACTCACATGATTTATTTAGATCAGAGTCCTGCACGGGTCTGATTTTGACAAACTGCACCCGCCCGTAGCCGTCATACCTCCACACCCGACCCCTGTGAGGAGGAAAACTTTTACTTTACTGTTAACTAACAACTGCTAAAGCGTTTCTGTTCCTGCCACATGTGATGGTGTAAATCTGCTGTTCCTGGAGGATCTCAGGGCAGGTCTCTGCTCTGACTTTATCCAGTATCATCAAAACGAAACGAGCTGCTGCTTTGTTCATTCTCATCATGTAGAACAGTGAGATCTTTGGGGTAAATCTGCTCGATGCCTCAGCTGAACCTGACCCATAGTCTCTGTCTGGAGGTTGTTCAGATACTGTAGTTTGTTCTGCCTCATGTTGATGTTATGACGTTGTCGCCTGTTTTTGTTTTGCCGTGGGTCAGATCAGGGACAGACGGACTTTGTGTGAGGGACAGAAGGTTTTGTTTTCATTTTCTCTGTAATTGTGGCACAATTGCTTTAATAAATCCAGACTCTTTGATTTAAGACTTCTCTCCAGTTTTTATTCTTCTCAGATTTAAAACACCATTTTCCGACAGAACTGAAAGAAAATTCCGCACCTGATCCGACCCACTGTACATGCAAACCGACACCAAAAGTGCACCGAATGAAAATCAGTCCGAGAGCCAAAAAAGAGCAAATTTTGTGCTCTCCACTCGCTAATTTTCTTTTCAGCTCCTCGTGAGTCATTTTGACCTGCAGGACGCCGCATGTGAGGTTTGAAAATGAAAGTAGCAGAGATTTCTGGGATGAGTGTGCAGCAAAAACATGGATTTTACATTTAATCATCATCAAAAACAACAGCATTTTTGCATTTCACCAAAACACAGCTCTGTTTTTTGTTCACCTGATGTTTTGTAAAGCGCAGATTAAACCCGCGCTCTCCTGTGTCCCACCTGAACCCCGACACAGCACAACATTTTTCACCTGTTTCATTCAAGTTTGTGGTTCACCCGTCGGGAATCTGCAGGACTCTGATTTAGATATTTATTGCTACATAAACATTTATTTAGCCTGTTTATTGAAAGCTGTAACCAATTTATTTTTGTTGACTTTCTATGTCATTTTAAATTTATTTTACCATTCAAGAAAGTTTGATTAAATAAATCTGGTCACATACGTCACAATGAAAAAAAAACGTATGGTCATCATCATTTTTCATGGTCAGTTATTGTGAATAATCTTTAAATTGTGATTTTTAATTGCAATTGTAATAAAAATATATATTATAACATCCTCATTTAGATAGATTTTTCTAGACTCTACAATAAACTGTCATCATTCCTTCTTCTAATCTACCCTGATGCCTGTAAATATCCACACAAATATATTCACACCACATTATCAGACTAGATTAGATAAACACAACAGTGGCTGATGATTAAAGCATTTCACACCCACAAAACCAAATTGAGGAAGACATTTTACCCACCTGGTGTTTGTATGACATGTATCACAATTAGAGAATTACAATGACAGAAATCTGCCCTTTAAGTATTCAGTCTGTGGGCGCCACTACACTGCTGTATTTACACTGATGCTTTTGTTGACTTGTTATAAATATCTGTCTCTAAAGCTGCAGCGCTGTTAACGCCTCTAATAAGGAGCAGAAACACGTCCGTGCCACTAGAGAAATAACTCAAAAAACAACTCATCTTGGCAACTGGAAACCTGTTATTGAAGTGAATGTATATGCAGCATATGGTTCACACAGTTGTTCTCACTCAAGCCAAAGGCAAATTGTCAAGTTTTACACCCTCCTGTTAACACAAGCCTTTCCTCACTGCAACTTTCCTCCCACTGTAAACGGGTCAGGGTGAACTGTAGAATGAGCTTCATTTACATTCAACATGTGAACACCAGCACCTTAGGTCATGACAGCACCTACAGAATGTAAATACTTCAATCATGTGTATTTATTTATTGTACTGTACAGTACTGTGTATTATATGTATATTGTCAATTGTGTCTGTGTATTTTATGTCTGGGACTACGGATGGTAATTAGCACCTGTGCTAAATCCGGCGTATTTACGTGAATATGTGTGATTTCATACGTATGTTCATGAATATGTTCTGTCCCACCCAGATAAACAAATCCATGAAATCCATGAAATGAAGGACAGTCCTGCAGTATCTCAAACTGTGCATTACCCGAGTGACAAAGTGAACTGTGCAGTAAAAAGGGACTGAACTGGAGTTTATCGTTATGGCAGAAGTAGTAAAATTATGGTGATAATAGTAAATCAACCCAAAATATAAACACTGGCAAAAACCCTCCGGGAGCAATGGGACAGTAACAAAGTAAGTATAAGTACACTTAAGAACACATTTTAGGTATCTGTGTTTTACTTTAGTAATTTTACAGGATACTTTTTACTTTTACTTCACTACATCTGTACTTTCTACTCCAGTACATTTTTAATTGGACTGAAAAGTGAAAAGTATTTTTCTTTATGGTTTGAAACCTGCTGAAGACTTATTTTTAACACATTTAATTTGACTTTCTGTTACTTTAAGCAAACCAAATACACACAAACACAAAAAATGGCTGGAAAAATTAAAGAAATCTATTGAATCACTTGAAATCAGGTGAATTATTTATCAAAATCTCTACGTTTCATTCTTTAATTGTTTTGAATCTCTGCAAAATACTTTTACTTTTTACTCTTTAAGTACATTTTTAAGCAGGTACTTTAATACTTTTAGATGTGTGATGTGATATTTTTACTTGAGAAACTTTTTGCCCTTGTATTTCTACTTTTACTTAAGTAATAATATTGAGTATTTCCTCCACCACTCGTCCCCAGGTTGTGGGTCAAATGCAGGGGAGGAGTTTCCCTACAGCTGTGGAGCCTGAACCTTAATTTCACTCCACTTATATTCTGGACTTTTTGGTTAATATACATTTCCTCAACATTTTTACCTATTGAATAGTAATGAGATAATGTGAAACACTTTTGTTTTCACTCTTTAAACTCGTGGCATTAGATGAACCATAAGGACTTCAGGGCCCCGGCACAAACCTGGCAGTTCGGACCCATGAATCACTGTAACTCAAACCATTAGCCTCCTTCACCCTCGCTCATCCCCCAGGTCTTCACTGTAAATAACTAAATGATTTCTTAGTCTCCTCATCTCAAATGTGTTTTCACTCGTTTTGCTGCTGGGAGTCGGAGTGAAGAGCCGTAATCCCGCCTCCAGCCGGCCAACGATGAACCATATAAGTTAGATTGTTTGTTTATAGGTGAAACAGAACAGGGGAGTGGTGACGAGGGAGGTGGGCTTAATAAGAGGTAAAATATACAGTTATTACAAAAGGGAGTAGCATCATCCTAACATTACTGCACATATGAGATGTCTAAAGCACATATTCATACAGAAGAGAACAATATCTATGGGAGATAATGATTAAAGAGCCGACAGCTGAGGTGCACCAGGTCATAAATCACTTTTTAAAGAGGGAGGACCACATTATCAAATCTCATAACACAACTCCACCAATATTCACATTATGTTTTAGAACTGAGTTAAAAAGCAGCAGGATTCCACGTGTATCCTGGGCCGTGCAGGACTCTGTGGGTTTTCTATAGACGCCTTTTCATAATATTGTTTTTTTCTTGTTCACACAAAACAGCAGAAGTCCCATGATGTATGTGTGTTTGCTCATTACAATAAGTGCACTTCTTTACCTTTGCCGACTCTCAGAATCTAATGTTTTCACGACGCTCATTTACAGTTGTGCGATATTACGGCAGTTTTAGAAAAGTTACACATTTTACAATCTCAGTTCGATTTTGTCTTCAGGACTCTGTGTGTAATGAAGCCTCGACTAACTTTTAATCAAACTGGTCTTTACCTGAATCTGTTATGAGTAAGAAGACATAAAAAATGAATGTTCAGAGCTTGAGGAGGGATTATAATGCATCTCCACAGGAAATATATCCCAATGAAATTAAAGTAAGTGACTATGTGACTGGAAGAAAGGGGCAACGTGCAAACACTGATAAGTAAAGTAAGTACATTTACCCTATAATTTGCATTGTTTAACTTTTATTTTGGAGGGTCTGTCAAACATTTTTTTTCCATGGAGAAGTTTTGCCTGGAATGTTCCAGTATGAAATTAAGCAGATCGATCTTACATTTATTCAGTTACAGGTGGTTTTACATTCTGACTGTGAGCGGGGTCGCCTCTCCACAGACCTGACCTGTCACTTACAAAGGTTTAATACCACACCAACATCTCCATGGACAAAATTATTTGACAGACCCTCCAAAATAAAAGTTAAACAGTGCACCTTTAAGTAAAATTATAGGGTAAATGTACTTTACTGATCACTTCACTAAATTTGGGGGCTGGACAGAAAGTACTTTTTTCTTATAGTTTGAGACAAGTGTGTTTATGGTGCCATCGTGTTGCCTGAAGGGAAAGTTAAAGTCCTGGCTTTGGGCAAACACAAATATATAAATAAAATTAACATCAAATTGATTCTGATTACAAAAAAATCCCACAGAAATGAGCAAAAATACAACACAGTTTTCAGTAGTTCTCAAACTGTGGGAACTTTTGTGCTTTTTTATGTTTTTTGTCCCTTGAGCTGTACTCTCAAAATCACAATCAGAATTTGTCATTTCAGTATAAAAATTACACAGTAAAATGTACTCAGCAGCATAAAAGTGCAGGCTGTAAAAACAACCCCCACAGACCCTATTTTCTAAAGTCTTCTAAGTTAGTGCTGTTTTGTGACATTAGCGTTAGGGCGACATGGAAATAAACGCCAGTCACAATAAACACAGCACAACCTCGATTCATTCATCTGTTTCTGGGTTTTATTTTCCATCGCAACATTCTATAGGCCAATATTATTTAACACAAACACTAAAATTATAGCTATGATGCTGTTTTTGTTGTAATATACACTACAAAAAAGGATTTTCTAGCATAGTTAAACTGACTTGAATTAAGCAGAATCATCTTAAAAGACCAATTTTAAGATTTTTTTACTTAATAAGATGAGATTTTTTACTTGTTTCAAGATATTCATCCTGATTTATCTTATCTCAATATTACAACTTATTCTAAGCACTTTTTATATTAAATCAATAAATCTGATAAGAATAATAAGTAATAAGATTTTCAATTATTGACTAAACCCTCTGTATGACAACATCATTTTGCATTTTAACATTATTCATTTTAGCTGCTCCGCATCTGTATTCATTAATACTGGACTTTTGAGGTGTGGATATCTGAAATTCAGCAATACACAAAAATCCAAGCAACTACTGCACATAAAGTGACAAAACACCAGTCTGTAGGGATGTAATAATAATGGGAATAATAATAATCCTGATACAATCGTCAAAAGTCTCACAATAATATCGTGGGTCATTACAATACATCAATATACAACTATACAGCAATAGCTAAAAGAACAGTGAGAACTACATAGACCATGATCCTTTGCAGTTTTAAAGCAGACTACATGAAGAAAGAACTACACTTTTCAATCTTAATTTTGTATTATAAGAGTACCAAAGGAAAAAGTAGGAAATTCGCAATATATAATGAATTATATATGAACTGGAGTTTATCGTTATGGCAGAAGTAGTAAAATTATGGTGATAATAATAAATCAACCCAAAATATAAACACTGGCAAAAACCCTCCGGTAGCAATGGGACAGTAACAAAGTACAAAAGTAGAAGTATATTTAAGTACAAATTTTAGGTATCTGTATTTTACTTCAGTAAATTTTACAGGATAATTTTTACTTTTACTTCACTACATTTGTACTTTCTACTCCAGTACATTTTTAATTGGACTGAAAAGTGAAAAGTATTTTTCTTTATGGTTTGAAACCTGCTGAAGTCTTATTTTTAACACATTTAATTTGACTTTCTGTTACTTTAAGCAAACCAAATACACACAAACACAAAAAACGTCTGGAAAAATTAAAGAAATCTATTGAATCACTTGAAATCAGGTGAATTATTTATCAAAATCTCTACGTTTCATTCTTTAATTGTTTTGAATCTCTGCAAAATACTTTCACTTTTTACTATTTAAGTACATTTTTAAACAGGTACTTTGATACTTTTACTTAAGTAGATTTCCTCATGTGATATTTTTACTTGAGTAACTTTTTGCCCTTGTATCTCTACTTTTAGTAAGTAATTACTATTTTCCTCCACCACTCGTCCCCAGGTTGTGGGTCAAATGCAGGGGAGGAGTTTCCCTACAGATGCCTGAACCTTAATTCTTGAGATGCGTGAAATGATCGTATGGAGAGATTTGGATATGGTTACATCCCTACGAGGCAGCGACCCTGAACTTGGGCGGCGAGTTTCACCCGCCTCCTGGTCAGATAAGGCCCATTTTGAGGCTGTATATTCAGTAGAAGTTGGTTACCAGAGCAGAAGGGCATGGGGGCGCTCCACATCCCGTTGAGCTGACATGTCCTGGATGACTCCCCCTTCAGCTGTCTCCCGCCCAGACAGGAGTATCGAACCGTTGAACCAAATGTAAACTTATCTCCGCTCAGCACACCGTTCGGGGGGGAGCCGGGGTGACCACAGTCCACCACTGCAGAGACAGAGGCAGAGAGATGAAGGCAGCAGCAGACAGCTTCAAGTCAAGGCCCGTTTGCCAAACAACAGCAGAACGGGCACTGTCAGGGCTGAGAAATTACAGCAAAGCAAGAAACTGGCACTTAGATTTGAAACGAACAAAAAAACAGAACGGTACACACACATTTGGGGAATTGGGAAATAATCACCTTTGAGAATTTGTGATCTAAATTCATATTACATGTTGTATTTGTTTATTTTTATGTTTTTTTTTTTGGATGGACACTAGCAACTTGGTCACTGATTTAATTTTAGTGCACCTTTAGCTAACTGCTTGTCTCCATGGAGATGTGATTTCTTTGACTGAAATTTTTCTGCAGTATGGCATAAAAACAGATTTTTCAATCACTCAATCAAACTTTATTCATATAGTGCTTTTCATACAAAAAATGCAACACAAAGCGCTTTACAGTGATTAAACTGTCTTAAACTTTCTTCCACCAGATCAAGTTACAGATCAAACCAGGGTTAAAAAAAAAAACCCTGGCAATTGTAAAAATGTCGTCATGATATTCCAATGAGGAAGTCTTATGGGGCAAACAACATAATCTCCAGCGAAAGGCGCCCGGTACAGTGTTCTGCCATATCGTCAGGGCATGAAATCTTTGCACACATATTCTGGAAGAGCATAGAGACGGCAAGAGGGCAGACAAAGGAGACAATGGAGCGATGACATCCAAGACGGGAGCAAAACATCTCCTGGGAAGTGCACAGGTTTGGCAAGGCACCGGAGTCTGTGGAGGAAGCTGTTTGGCTGTAAATGAGGATGCACCGATTCTACTTTTTCTGTTCCAATACCAATGCCGATAGTTTGGCTTTAAGCATCTGCCAAAAGCCGATATCAGCCAATACCTGGGCAGAGACTGAATACAGGAAAACTATGATTGACTTTGTTTAAACACACAGCGTATGATTAAAAAAAATTAAATCCAATTGTGTTTTGTAACTTCTGTTTTAACTACAAAAATCTTTGGAAAATATTATTAAGTGTGGCTAACAGTGTCCAGTAAATCGTCTTATTAGACAAATGGACTCGACTGGACCGATATCGACTGAACAGCGGACGTCCCATAACAACATGGTATTGGTCCTTATCCGAAACAGGGAACAGACAAGGCAAAGTGGAACATTCCAGGAAAAGCAATAACATCTCCACAGAGACCAAAAACTGGCAAACTCCCTCCCAAAAAGTCGTGCGGCCTTTAACATCCTGTCTCATGCTGTTTAATCTTAAGGTTTAATCTTCAAGTTTAACCTGATACTAAATCAATAGTATTTTATAGTGATAAAATGGGTTTTAGTTCAGCAGATGCCACTTTGTTTTTTAGTCATTACTATAACAAATGGCACAATGATTCAAAAGTGGAGTTTTTATTTCAAAGTCACAAATGTGACTGTTGACTGACTGTGATGTGAAGCGTGACACCTCCATTTTCAGAAACTCAAACTTCATTAGAAAAGTAGTTTCATGCCAATTTGCTCTCCTGTCTCGTCATTTTCAAACTATGACACAGCTAAAAAGTTTATAGATGTAACACAAAATTCACACTGACCTATGCATTCTGGCAGGGGCTTGTCCCACTGGCCCGTCGGCTGGCAGGTGAGGACAGGTGATCCAAACAGGTAGTACCCGGGGTTACAGTCGTAGAAAACCACAGTCCCAAAAGTAAAGTTTCCATGTTCGATTTTGCTCTGTCGGATTGAGTTGGCGGGAATTCCCGGATCGGAGCAGTTGACGACTATAGGGAGACAGACACACAGACAACAATACACAACAGATATGGAGAGGCAGGTGTTATTTGGGACGCACCTAAGACGGTTATTTCTCTTCCCTCTGCCGCTTTTAATACACCCAAAGGAAACAGACAAAAAACATATCATTCACCTATTCTAGATTTGATCACAATACATGGACCAAACCAGGAAACCACAGCAAAATAAACTAATGTGATTGTGACGCAGCAATAAGTGACGACTAATGTAGGACTAGAGAAACTACACCAAATGTAAAGGTGCATTTTATACAATTTTCTCCATGGAAATGTTATTGTCCTTTCTGTAATGTCTCACAGCATGGAATTATACCTTTTAATCTTCATAGAGACTAAACCAGACCACGTTACAGGTCAGATCTGTGAAGAGGCGACCCCTCTCATAGTCAGAATGCTGTTTTTCTGGGTATTTTTGAGCTGTAAAACCACGAGTAATTGAATAAATAAAAGGTAGAGCTGTTTAATATCATACAGTGAGACATTACAGACAAAGCAATGACATCTCCATGGAAAAAAACATTTGTCGGACCCTCCACCAGTAACATTACAGCAGATCCAAACGAGCACTAAACTGTATTTAATAAACCAAGAATAAACCATTTTAGACACTCATAAAATAATTATAATAGGATTAAACCTGGTTCTAATACAAAATCTATTTTTGCAGAATGGAAAATTTCATTTTTGTGGACTGGTGGCTTGAAACAGCCCTCTCAGAGATGCCCTGTTATCATCATGACACTTATATGACGGCATTCATAGCCACATCATTACGGACACCAGGCAGCGAGCCGAAAGCCTGAGGAGCTATGGCTGGAAACCAATCAAAACCTCTAATTTTATTACACAGCAATCATAAACGGCTCGTTCAACAGGGCAGAGCCAAGAGACATTGGGATCCATCCTCATACTTGAGAAAAAAAGAAAATATGCAGTAGACACATTAAACTGCCAGTCTCATTAATTATTGGCACTGTAAGAAATGAGTTGCACAAACATGGCAGCTTATCAGAAAAATGTGAAGCTATTCATTATATAAACAAATCTTTGATTAACTTAGTTCAAAATACTGGCACAAGCTGTGGGATGAACTCCTGACTTCTATATGTTACCATAATAAACCTGCTATTCTGTTTGTGGAAAATATTACAAAAAAACTAGATATTTTCACTTAGCAGGAGGTAGAAAAGTCATTTAATTAAAAGGCTCAGATTACACTGTTTTCTGATCTATATTATAACGATGTTTCCTCACGGCAAATGTACCTGGAGTTTAGTTTCATTCACACATGTTTAACACATAAACCTGCACATTTAGTTCTCCTCTCAAACTGGAAACTCTCTGTTCCACTTTGTGATGTCACGCTCCACTGTGTTTTTAAACTCCAAACACTTTCACTAGAATCATTTGGATAATTTCAGTGCTGAACTTAACGATCATTAAAGAACAAAAGGTAAAAGGAGCTGTTAACGTGAACACTGCATGACATCACAAGGTGGAACAGAGCATTTTGAGCTTTGGAGATGTACAGAAACACAGCTCCAGGTCTGGGTCACACTTTATAATACGGCACCATAATAAACAGCAAACTAATCATTACCAAACCCTTCATTAATATTTATTTATATTAATTCTTACTAAAATGTCTATTTCACACAAGTTAATAGTTTTTTTTCATCATTAATTAAACATCAGTTGTTTGCAAGAAATCGACGTATTAATGTTTTAACAAATAGAAAATAATCTATTAACTAATATTGTAC
This sequence comes from Odontamblyopus rebecca, assembly GCA_030686955.1. Lineage (NCBI taxonomy): Eukaryota > Metazoa > Chordata > Actinopteri > Gobiiformes > Gobiidae > Odontamblyopus > Odontamblyopus rebecca. The sequence continues at coordinate 687,435 of CM060669.1, forward strand.
TAATATTTATTAATATTTATCAGTAAGTAAATGTGTCATTGGCTCTGCTCATCTCAGTCTGAACCTCTCCTCACAGGATCACTGTGGGTTCAGTTGTTTAAGTGTAATTAATATATTAGTATTATGTAGGTATCAGTGTGGGGCGACTTATAATAAAGTTGGAACAGTGATTATTAACTATTTACACATAATTCTTATAACATTTATTAAGGATAGAAAATATTTTCCAGTGGGTCTGTGACACTGAGAGGTTCAGACTGAGATGAGCAGAGCCAATGACACATTTAGTTACCGATAACTATTAATAATAATATAGTTAGTTAAATATTAGTACAATATTAGTTAATAGATTATTTTCTATTTGTTAAAACATTAATACACCAATTTCATGCAAACAATTAATGTTTAGTTAATGATGAAAGAACTATTAACTTGTGTGAAATAGATATTTTAGTAACAATTAATAAATATTAATGAAGGATTAGGTAATGATTAGTTTTCTGTTTATTATGGCCCCTGATTATAAAGTGTTACCCAGGTGTTTTTGAGGAGGAAACAACAGTCGACTCTGGTAATACAGGACCTTTAAGAAGCATTTTTGATCCTAACTACAAATATACAGACGGCTTCACTGCGCCTGTAATTCTTGAGTGGTTCAGGTACGAAGGCAAACAGATAAATAAGGTTAGTTTGATACACTTAACTTTTTTCCCCACCTTTACACGTTGGGGGCGGGTGGCTCCACTGCCGGTTGGCCTGGCACTGAGCTCGGGAAGGCCCCTCCATCTCATACCCGCGGTTACACACGAAGCTCACCACGTCATTCAGGTTAAAGCCACTTCCCACAGTGCGCCCGTAAATGGGACTTCCTGGATGACCACAGCTTATGGCTACAACAAAGAACAGATTATTATTATTACTATTATTATTACTATTAGTAGTAATAGTAATAGTAATAATAATAATAATAATAATAGTAATAATAATAGCAACAATAATAATAATAATAATAATAATAATAATAATAATAATATGTAATAACAATAATAATAATAATAATAATAATAATAATAATAATAATAATAATAACAATAATAACAATAATAATAACAATAATAATAATAATAATAATAATAATAATAATAATAACAATAACAATAATAATAATAATAATAATAATAATATAACAATAATAATATAATAATAATAATAATAATAATAATAATATAATAACAATAATAATAATAATAATAATAATAATAATAATAATAATGTAATATAATAATAACAACAATAATATATGCTGTAATAATAATAATAATAATAATAATAATATAATAATAATAATAATAATAATATGTAATAACAATAATATGTGTAATAATAATAATAATAATGTAATAATAATATAATAATAATAATAATATACTGCTGTAATAATATGGTATATGGCAATTGGCGGTGGTAGGTGGTAGTGGTGGCAGGCGGTATGGTGGTGGTGGTAGTGGTAGCAGGTAGTGGTAGTGGTAGCGGTGGTAGTGGTAGTGGCAGCGGTGGCAGTGGTGGTGGTAGTGGTAGTGGTAGCGGCAGTGGTAGTGGTGGTAGTAGTGGTAGTGGTAGTAGTAGTGGTAACGGTAGTAGTAGTAGTAGTGATAGCGGCAACGGTAGCAGTAGTAGTAGTATGGTAGCAGTAGTAGTAACAGTAGCATGGTAGTAGGTAGTAGTAGTAATAGTAGCAGTAATGGTAGTAACAGTAGTGGTAGTGATAGTAATGGTAATGGCAGTGGTATTAACGGTAGCGGTAGTAGTAGTAGTAGTGTAGTAGTAGCGGTAGTGGTAGTAGTGGCAGATGGTAGTAGCAGTAGTAGTAGGTAGTAGTAGCAGTAGTAGTAGTAGCAGTGATAGTAGCAGTAGCAATGTGTAGTAGTAGCGGTAACGGTAGTAGTAGCAGTATAGTAGTAGCAAGTAACAGTAGTAATATGTAGTAGTAGTAGTAGTAGTAGTAGTAGCAGCAGTAGTAGCAGTAGCAGTAGTAGCAGTAGTAGCAGCAGTAATAGCAGTAGTAGTAGTAGTAGCAGTAGTAGTAGTCGTATTATGTATTATTATGTTCCAATCATCTGCTCCGTCTCAGTCATTTTGCCATTTTCCTATTAACACTGTTCATTAGGAATGAGACTGAAATTCCATGTTACAATTATCATGACCAAAACTGTTATTAACAATAAAATTTAAATTATTATTAAAATAGCAGACAGTTTAAAATATAATGTTATATCATAAGTTCCCGGTTTAAACAAATTTTACAGAATTGTACGTTGTCTTGAGTGGAAACAACAACGATCTAAAATCATTGTAGTAGACGGGGGACAAAGTTGTGTTGTCCCAGGGTTTTAGGGCCCGAAATGGGACCCTCTTCCTATTAATTTACATTAGAGGGGCCCATGAGGGTCTTTTTGCCCTGGGCCCCCAAATTTCTGTTGACGGGCCTGTCTAGAAGAAAACAACATGTATAAGAGGTTTTTTCTGGTGGTTCACAGTTAAAGAATGACTATTTTTGTTGGTGACTATTGCAATTATACAAAATGTACCAGAAGTTTCTCTTGTCTATTGTTAAGTGTCTCATTCCTGCTGTTCCCCGACTAAAATGTCACCTACTAACAAGCATCATGAGAGGGACAAACTAAAAAACATCAGCTGCATTTGTTCGAGATGTTACAATAACTGAAATGTCACAGTATCGTATCGTCAAAGGTCTCACAATAATATCGTGGACCATCACATTATATCACATTGCAAAAGTCTCTTCGCAGAAATTAAGTTATGGTGCAGCAAGAGCTAAAAAAAAAGCAGAGGGAACTACATAGACCATGATCCTTTGCTCCATTTCAGTGCAAATTACATGAAGAAATAACTGTTCTAAGCACTTTGAAATCTTAGTTCTTGTTAATGCATTTTAGGAGAAAAAAGTAACATATTCACAGTTTTGAGCCTCCACAAAATACTGCAGTAAATATCACATATATAATGCATATTGTGAAAATATCGTAGTGAGAGATTGGAATATTACATCCCTAACATTTGTATACATGAATCTATACAGTTCTCATCAAGTATTCAAGACAAAATGCATTCATAAAAGTACTAAGGTAATTTAAACTCACTTTTATAAAATGCTTTCTCCCAGCCTTCCATTTGCTCAATTGATTACAGCAACCCTATTTCCCAGACTCCTTTCAGTCTGAACGAAGCAAATTGCACGGTTTTACTTTGAGATGAAAATTAGATGCTGCATAGTTCTCTAAATTCAGGCCAAATATCTGCGCCTACAGTGGGCCATGCATATGTATGAGCACAGCAGCGGACACAGACCATCAGGCTGGGATTACAATTTGGGGTCACGCTTCTGCTAAAATATTCACCTGCACTAGCTGAAGGATTTCTCTGTGTGAGTGTGTCCTCTGAAACCCACTGTGCATAATTGTTCTCTTGTTAAGACTGTGAGAGCAAACTGTGAGAATGTACAGCGCGAAAAGGCTTTGAACAAGGAAAGGTGAAAAAATAACAATAATATGAACACTAATACTTAATTAAAACGACAAAGCTGGAGGGATGATGTTCTTTTCTTTAGTCGTGTGTCAACAATATAAAAGGACAAAGCTTTGGACCCATTGTAGGGGTTATGTTTTCTACTCATCTATGAGAAGAACTAAACGCCTTCTCAAAGTATGAAAAATATGAATTACTGTCTCATCAAACCATTAAACAGGCCTATAAACTGTAACATGCATATTCTGTTACTACAACACACATTATCCGGTTAAATTGAGACATTCTGACTATTTTGAATCTGAATAAAGTTTGTACAGTTCCTATTGTGACTGCAAAGATTAAAAATAAAAAAGTGTTCTGAAAGTTAAAGGTGCACTGTGCAACTTTTCTGGTGGGAGGTCTGCCACCTGCTTGTCTCCATGGAGAAGCTATTGTTTGATTTGGAATGTCCCGGTATGGCATTAAACATATCCATATTGCATCTACTGTATTTTTTCGGACTATAAGTCGCACTTTTTTCAGGGGTTGGGTGCGACTTATCCTCAGGTGCGACTTATATATTACATTTTTCACACTGACAGCCCATAGACCAAATATATCAATCAAAAATGACAAAACAAATCATTATCCGTTTTTTTCATTTTGGTTTTGAGTTTTCATTTTGGAGTTGTTTTTTTCGTTCTTATTTTTGGTTCTATATTGTAAAACAAATGAACGAATGACACACGGATTCTTCTCTCTTGGGTAGTTTTTATTACTATAACTTGACTTTCAAGATGAAATGTCGGTTCTTGGTCTGAATTTATAAAATACATTTCCCCCAAAAAAGTGCGACTTACACATGTTTTTTTCTTCATTCTGCATTTTTTGGCTGGTGCGACATCGTCTAAAAATACGTTGCTCAGTTAAATGGGTTTTCTTTCGCTTTCATTCTTACTGTGTGTGGGCTCGCCTCTCCTCAGATCTGACATGTAACTTGGCACTGCTGCCTTCGTAGAGATAAATAAGTGTAATGCCATACTGTGGAACATTCCAGGCACTATCTCGGTGAAGAAAAGCAGGTGATGAGGAAAGTTACTCAGCGCACCATTAAAATTGTGAATAACTAAGGCTATAAGTTATTTTTCTAGTTAAAATAAATATTAGTGTCACTACTGTAGAGAACAGGATGGTCGCAGTGAACTGGAGCAAACTGACATGAGGTGTTTTGAGTGGATGTTTCAGTAAAATCAGTTTGTTGCTTTCTTTAGGCTCAAATCCACCGCACACCTTCAGCTTTCCCTGCAGCTGTACAGAGGCTCACACTGTTGTCTAATCATCACTGGATGTTTGTGTGGCAAAAAGAGACTCTAATCTCCATAATTACAGTATAATTTGGCTCTAAAATGATTTGCCTCAATAACTCCAGCATGAATAACCCCAATAAAAACTCAGTCGGAGAGGAAGACAAAAAGACACACAGCTGGAGACCCAAACAGCGTCAGTGTCGAGCGGAGCCAAACATGTATGAGCCACGTCTGCTCAGAGCAGCGGGTTCCCGGCTTTATCTGGTGACTTTTTAAAGCTCCTGTGTGTGTTTGGAAACAACATGCAAAATGGGGATTAATCTGAACAGGCTGCTTTACGTTTTAATAGAGATATTAGCATTAACCCAATATAAATTATGAATCAATAAGATGTTTTTGGGAAATGACTTCTGGGGCCTGAGAAACAATAGTTTACTTTTTGTTTAATTCAGCAATAAGCGAAAATCATGTTTGAATGGCGTTGAGTGGAGTTGTGTTTTGTTTCATTTACACATGTTTAACACACAAACTCTGCATATTAAGGCTGATTTCTTCTCTCAAACAGAAAATACTCCACCTTGTGATGTCATGCAGTGATTTAGGAAGGGCTCTACTGTGTTTTTAAACTCCAGACACCTTCACTAGAATCATTTGGATCATTTCCCGGAATTAGCAATTTCTACAAAAAAGGGTAAACTTGAAAACTACCACTAGATGACATCACAAGGTGGAACAGAGCATTTTGAGCTTCGGAGATGTAGACAGACTAATAATACAGGGTTACTCAGACATGTGTGAATGAAAATAAAACACAACTCTGGATATGTTTTTGAGGCGGTAACAACATTATAACATGACCAAAATCCCGCAAGAGGCAATTTTGCTTAATATAGGACCTTTTAATTAATTTATCTAAATTTCAATGGGAAATAAATTGCAAGATACAAATTACTGTTATTTATTTCTGTATTTCTGTATTTATTGATTCAAATATATATGTGTATATATATAAAGATCAGCTATACTGCAACAATACCTGATGAATATATTGACTTAGTGTTCTGAAAATGAACTTTTTATTCATCTCATATAATTCCACTGATGGCTGCACATTTATACAGTTTGATCAAAATAGTGGGTTATAGTACAGAAATAGTTCAATCATAATGAAGAATTAATTAGTGCAGGGTCATTTATGTTTCTCTTTTTTCTCTTCAGCTGTACTCTAGACTTTGAAATAATCATGGATATTCATATCTTAACATTAACTTTAAGTAGTTTACTGTGTTTTCAAAGAAAGTAAACCTTGGCCACCGTTTTTTCTTTAGTACATAACAGTGCCAGTCGCTGCCCAAACTGTTCCAACTGCTCTTAACAAATGAACATTTTTAGATTCTCCAAAGTCGGCCAAAAAAACAAGGCCTGCTGTTTTATCCTTATGCTTGGCCATTTATCTCATGCAAAACATAGTTGTGGCCCAGACCTTTAAATGTAGCGGAACATTTGGTGTGAATCTACAAAAAACTCTCCACTCCACAGAGACAGGATCAAAAGTTCGACAGCACAAATCTTGAATAAGGTCATTTGCAAAAGAAAGGTTCAGTGTTTGTTTTGTTTTCCAGATTAAGTCTGGTTTATCAGCAGTGCCAGACCTACAGCCCTCACCACTGTGCTACAGTCAGAGCAGGGCTGGCCACAGTGCAGCTTATTTACTGAAAAGCTGCAGATAAACGTGATGTTGTTGTGCTGCTCATAGCTGAGAAAAGACACGGGATACTTTGGCACACGCTACATAAACGTGAGTGTGTGTGGTATTTAGTGCTATACACACAAAATATTTGGCTGTGAATGTTGTCTTCCCTTCAGTCAGGAAGAGACAAATCTTTGGACCAAACATGGCAGCCAAACAAAAGAAAATTGGATTTAAAATTATATTAGGCAAAAGAGCAAGCATGATTTTTCTTCTTGTTGAGTCTGAGCAATGCTCTGCGAGCTTCTTTCACTAAAAACCCAAATTAGTGATGTAAATTGTGTTTCTACATTCAAGGCTAAAGAAAAAATAAACCAATAAATGTCACGTCATCTGGACTCCCAGAGCACACATGTTTTTACCAAAGCTACAAAGTAAGAATATTGATGGAAAAATGGTCAAATTTGTGTTTTGGTGGTTTTAACAGTAGCAAAGGTATTGTTCAGTGCACTGGACAAGAGCACAGAGCAGTATGTGTGACCATGGGAGTTTGACTATTGTTATTTAAGTAGTATTTGAAGTTGTACCAACATTAGAAAATCACAAAATATCTGGAACAGTAAAAACTGAGAGCTAAATGAAATGAACAGGGACAAATGCAGCACAGTTCAAAGGACTCATTTGCCTCATACACAAACAGCAGGAAACTGTGTTTCAACATTTCCAAAATACCTTCTGTGAGTGAGCCTCTTTTACTTTTATTAAACATTCCACTTTTCCAACTCATACTGCTTCATTATAAAGTTTGAAGAGCAGCATTTCCAAATATAGAGAATTGATTCATAAAATATCTCAATTTGCCTGTTGCAGAGCATGAAAAATGTGAAATATTGATTGCACAGGCTCACTAAATACAAAACACAGTAGCACTGAAAAGAAAATCCACCGTTGCCTTTGGAGTTTTGTTCTAAACTATTTGACCTTAAGCGAATGATGGTTTTACTGCAATCAATAGTGTCTTTTTTATTTGCATATTTGCCAGTGATTTGCATAGTGTTGGCTAGTCTCCTCTTTTCTTGAAAAACCAAAAGCGCAGAAGTACAGTGGGTATATTTTGGAGTCCACAGTGTCCCTTTGCGCTGTGGGTAACTCACGTATGCAGACGGGCAGCTGTCCAGACCACTGGTTGTCCTGGAGACAGATGCGCACCGAGGAGCCTATTAGGCGAAAGCCGGGCAGACACTGGTACACCACAGTGTCACGATAACCGAAGTTCTCTCCAATCACCTGACCATTGACGATGGTCTCCGGGAGGCCACAGTGACCGGCTGCAACACACACAGTTTATCCAAAGTGAGCAATTACAACATTTGTTTAATGATAGGTCTTTACTCTGCAATTAACTAAACAATGTTCACTTAATTACAGCTTTACCAAGGATATGTTTCAGAATGTTCAAATTATAAGACTTAATTAACAGACCCTCTTCAGAATTAGAAAATCATGAGCAAAAATTAGTAGAAATGCTCCAGTTCAGCATTATAAAGTTATATTTCTCTTGTTTATTCACTCAGTTTATAAAGACATGCAAAGGTTCTGCTTTTTAACCAGTCATATTCAAAGGGAAGTTTTTTTTATATTTCAAGGAAAAAATCTTCTATCCCATGAAGGTTCAAGGCTTGATTGAAACAGCTGTAAAACTTTCTTAATTCACAATGAGAAGAAAGACTCCACATTTTCTAACTTTTACAGCGTTTGAGAAATGAGAAACAGCTAAACTGACTATAATACTGCCTGGCTGCAATACATTTCTGTATTTCTCAAAGAGTGTTTTAAGTAATTTTGTAAAAGGTCCTGTGCCCTGTGCTCAGAGTTTCCTTTGATTTGATTCTATAGATAAAGGCTGCAGTGTGAACCTGTGTTCAAAGGCGCCGCATAGGGACGGCTGCTTCATTTCACCTTTGCATCATTGTTTTTGCAGATCATTTAAGTCCGCAGAAGTTCACTTGATTTGAATAAGCTGCACAACAATGTAATTTTTCATAAAGTTTTGAGGAAAGTGCGATTATTGTGTTGTCAAAGCAACATTGCATTAACCTTTATTATGAATCATCTTCTCAAGGTAACAGTGATTTTTGTTCAAACAGCTTCACGTCGGCATGGGTTAGATTTGACTGAACTTTTTCTTCATAACATGTGGAGAATTCTGGGAGACATATTTAATTAGTAGTGTTTCATATAAATCTGACAGCTCTAAGTCACAACATGCGTTACCTCTGGCTGCTGGTCGACAGGTGAACTACAAGAAACATAACATGGTACAAACTCGTAATGTGTTTATGAGGAAAAGTTTAAATTAGATCACACACGAGAAAAGTCAAATGATCTTAAGTTTTTTTTTACTTTTGAAAGTTACAGATACACTACAACTTTTACCACTGTTAATTATACTATAAATATTGTTACAAGCTCAGAAACTGCTGAACAAGTCCAAGGCAACTTTAGCATTTAACATCTCTGTTTTTACGAGCTTAATGTCTTTGAACATTGTCCCTTCAAATAAAGACTAAACTAAACTAAACTTCTACATGCTTCTATATAATCAGTGAACTCTGGGGCAGTACTAATCTAACTCTAGTCGCTTCAGGCCAATACCGAATCTAAACCCTCAGACCTGTACTTGATTGAAAATGGTAACGAATGAGGAATTACATCGACACATTCTGCAGCTACGGCCACTATTACAATTACTACTAAAACAAAATGTACGACTACTCTAAGGGTTCACATGGGTCCAGGTTTGGTCCTGGTTTGAGCCCAGTTTAGTCCAAATGTTGCCATGGTTTGATCTTGTTCTAGTCCTGGTTTAGTCCTGGTTTAGTCCTGGTTTAGTCCTGCTCTAACCCAGTTTCAGTTTTTTTGTTTAGGACCCCTCCTCGAACCGCCACCTTAACGTGGTGGAGGGGTTTGAGTACCCGAATGATCCCAGGAGCTATGTTGTCGGGGGCTTTATGCCCCTGGTAGGGTCACCCAAGGCAAACAGGTCCGGGGGGACGGGTCAGACGAAGAGCGGTTCAGAAGCCCCCATGATGAAGATTAAAACGAGGTCAGTGACGTCGCCCGGAAAGGCGGTACCGGGGCCCCACCCTGGAGCCAGGCCTGGGGTGGGTGCACGTGGGCGAGCGCCTGGTGGCCGGGCCTTTCCCCACGGGGCCCGGCCGGGCACAGCCCGAAGGAGCGACGTGGGACCGCCCTTCCCTGGACCCACCATCCGCGGGAGGAGCCATAGGGGCCGGGTGCAAAGAGATCTGGGCGGCAGTCGAAGGCAGGGGCCTCGGCGACCAGATCTCCGGACATGGAGACTAGCTCTGGGGACATGGAATGTCACCTCGCTGGGGGGGGAAGGAGCCTGAGCTTGTGCGGGAGGTCGAGCGTTACCGGCTAGATATAGTCGGCCTCACCTCCACGCACAGCTTGGGCTCTGGAACCCAACTCCTTGAGAGGGGTTGGACTCTCCATTTCTCTGGCGTTGGCCGCGGGGAGCGGCGGCGAGCTGGCGTGGGCTTGCTTATAGCCCCACAGCTCAGCCGCTGCGTGTTGGAGTTTACCCGGTGAACGCGAGAGGGTCGCGTCCCTGCGCCTTCAGGTCGAGGACAGGTCTCTCACTGTGGTGTCGGCCTATGGGCCGAACAGCAGTGCAGAGTACCCGGCCTTCTTGGAGTCTCTGGGAGGGGTACTGGATAGGTGCACCGGCCGGGGGACTCCGTTGTTCCTACTGGGGGACTTCAACGCCCATGTGGGCAACGACAGTGACACTTGGAGAGGGGTGATTGGGAGGAACGGCCTCCCTGATCTGAACCCGAGCGGTGTTCTGTTATTGGACTTCTGTGCTAGTCACAGTTTGTCCCTGCGCAGACACCATGTTCGAGCACAAGGGGGTCCATCGGTGCACGTGGCACCAGGACTCCTAGGCCGGAGGTCGATGATCGACTTTGTTGTCGTGTCATCTGACCTCCGGCCGTGTGTCTTGGACACTCGGGTGAAGAGAGGGGCAGAGCTGTCAACTGATCACCACCTGGTGGTGAGTTGGGTCCGCTGGCGGAGGGAGGGAAGCCGGAAAGACCTGGCAGGCCCAAGCGTATCGTGAGGGTCTGCTGGGGTCTGGCGGAACCTTCTGTCAGTGTGGCCTTCAACTCACACCTCCCGGGAGAGCTTCTCCCAGATCCCGAGGGAGGCTGGGGACATGGAGCCCGAGTGGAAGCTTCGTTCTCGGCCTCCATTGTCGATGCGGCCGTTCGTAGCTGTGGCCGTAGGGTCTGCGGTGCCTGTCGCGGCGGCAATCCCCGAACCCGGTGGTGGACACCGGAAGTAAGGGATGCCGTCAAGCTGAAGAAGGAGTCCCTACCGGGCCTTACTGGCCCGGTGGACTCCTGAGGCAGCTGACGGGTACCGTCGGGCCAAGCGTGCTGCAGCCCGGGCGGTTGCAGAGGCAAAAACTCGGGTCTGGGAGGAGTTCGGGGAGGCCATGGAGGAGGACTATCGGACGGCCCCAAGGAAATTCTGGCAAACCGTCCGGCGCCTCAGGAGGGGGAAGCGGTCCTTCACCAACACTGTTTACAGTGCGGGGGGAGAGCTGCTGACCTCGACTGGGGATGTTGTCGGGCGGTGGAAGGAATACTTTGGGGATCTCCTCAATCCCACCGTCACGTCCTCCGAAGAGGAGGCCGAGGCTGGGGACCCAGAGGCGGACTCATCCATCACCCTGGCCGAAGTCACTGAGGTGGTCAGAAAGCTCCTCGGTGGCAAGGCTCCGGGGGTGGATGAGATCCGTCCTGAGTACCTTAAGTCTCTGGGTGTTGTGGGGCTGTCTTGGCTGACACGTCTCTACAACATCGCGTGGCGGTCGGGAACAGTACCTCTGGACTGGCAGACCGGGGTGGTGGTCCCTCTGTATAAAAAGGGGACCGGAGGGTGTGTTCCAACTACAGGGAATCACACTCCTCAGCCTCCCAGTAAAGTCTATGCCAGGGTACTGGGAGAGGAGATTCGGCCGATAGTCGAACCTCGGATTCAAGAGGAGCAGTGTGGTTTCGGCCTGGTCGTGGAACACTGGACCAGCTCTACACCCTCCATCGGGTGCTCGAGGGTTCATGGGGAGTTTGCCCAACCAGTCCACATGTGTTTTGTGGACTTGGAGAAGGCATTCGACCGTGTCCCTCGTGGTGCCCCTGTGAAGTGCTCCGAGAGTATGGGGTCCGGGGCCTTTGCTGGGGCTGTCCGGTCCCTGTATGACCGGAGCAGGAGCTGTGTTCGCATTGCCGGCAGTAAGTCAGACCTGTTCCCGGTGCATGTTGGACTCCGCCAGGGCTGCCCTTTGTCACCGGTTCTGTTCATTGTATTTATGGACAGAATTTCTAGGCGCAGCCAGGGGCCGGAGGGGTCCAGTTCGGGGACCACAGGATTTCATCGCTGCTTTTGCGGATGATGTTGTCCTGTTGGCTCCATCGAACCAGGACCTGCAGCGTGCACTAGGCGGTTTGCAGCCGAGTGTGAAGCGGCTGGGATGAGAATCAGCTGTTCCAAATCCGAGGCCATGGTTCTCGACCGGAAAAAGGTGGATTGCCCTCTCCGGGTGGGTGAGTCTCTGCCTCAAGTGGAGGAGTTCAAGTATCTCGGGTCTTGTTCACGCAGTGAGGGGAGGATGGAGCGTGAGATTGACAGGCGGATCGATGCGGCGTCGGCAGTGATGCAGTCGCTGTATCGGACCGTAGTGGTGAACCGAAAGGCGAAGCTCTCGATTTACCGGTCAGTCTACGTTCCTACCCTCACCTATGGTCATGAGCTCTGGGTAATGACCGAAAGAACGAGATCGCGGATACAAGCGGCCGAAATGAGTTTCCTCCGCAGAGTGGCCGGGCGCTCCCTTAGAGATAGGGTGAGGAGCTCGGTCACACGGGAGGAGCTCGGAGTAGAGTCGCTGCTCCTCCACGTCGAGAGGAGCCAGCTGAGGTGGTTCGGGCATCTGGTCCGGATGCCTCCTGGACGCCTCCCTCGGGAGGTGTTCCGGGCATGTCCCACCGGTAGGAGGCCCCGGGGAAGACCCAGGACACGCTGGAGGGACTATGTCTCTCAGCTGGCCTGGGAACGCCTCGGGGTCCGTCCAGAGGAGCTGGAGGAAGTGGCTGGGGAGAAGGAAGCTTGGGAGCCCCTGCTTAGACTGCTGCCCCCGCGACCCGGCCCCGGATAAGCGGAAGAAGATGGATGGATGGATGGATGTTTAGGTCCAATTTATTTGTGGTTTGTGTGAAAGTTTGAATACATAGAACAACTATTTCACTTTCTTCTTTTCAACAAACACTCCAAAACTAATACTTCCCTCAAAATATTCAACAAATGAGTGCAATAATGACACAAAATGGACTCTTGTGAGTATGTTCGAATGTTGTTACCTCCTCAAAACATACCTGGAACTGTGTTCTGTTTGTTTGAGTAAATCTTTGTTAATATGTATGAATAAAACAAACAACACAACTTTGGGTATGTTTCTGATGAAGATCCAACATTATAACATCTCTACACTTCTGAATACAGGACATTCACTGCAGGAATTTGGTGGTGAGTTGTGTTCAGGAGGTGGACAAGGCCAGAATGAAGCAGCTGCAGTTCCAGACAAAAGGTTTAGAGGTTCAAACTTCCTCTGATTCTGGCCCTCATTAAGACTGATGTGAAAAAATCTCAGCTTCTACAGTCCAAGCTTAGCGGCTACTCCTTCTCTTTGTGACCTTTTCATAGTTGTGCCCTATCTGCACTTTTCAAATGACAATAAACCCAGACTATACATCAGCGCATGCATTAACCGCGTGCTCGTACCCAAACAGCGTGTTTCTGTTCCACTCCACAGCCCCGAGGACAAGCACTCCCTCACAGCAGAGCCCACCAGCATGAACCCAAGATCGCAGGTAAAGATGGCAGTAGCGCCGAATGTGGTTTGTGTGCCGATTTTCTTTCCATTGGGAGGAGACGGAAGGTCACCACATGAGATAACTGCAACACACAGCCAGACACAGTCATTTTAAACCAGTTAAATGGTTACTGAAATGGCTTCAGGGGTAATTGGGGAAGGTTAACCACAGCAGAATTACTCATAACTAACTTGTGTCTAATACAGAGCTACTGATTCCACTGTTTTAGTTCTGCCAGTTTCCTATCATCCAATATTACTAATAACAGCCTTTAAGCAGATCAAAGTCATTCTTGAACGCGCTTTCATTATTTTTAATACTCTGCCGTCACTAAACCCTCTTAATACCAGACAGACAATTCCAAAAATGGTGTGTTTTTATTTTTTAATAGTGTTTGGGTATTTAGCAACTCCACTTTGCAAATCTGAAAATTAATAAACTGAGATGGCAGCATTTTTATTAGTCATAATTAAATGTTATAGGCTGTTATAGGCTTTATGTGAGAGACTTTTGCCAAACAATGAGACACATTTTAAGTAACTTTTGATGGAGATGCTGCTGCTTTGCCTGAAAATGGTCCATAGTACGGCACGGCCAAAACTGAATAAGCAAAATGTGTTTAATTTGATGCACACAGATGACATACCATCCATGAGAAAAGTTATATAATTCCCCTTTAAGTATATAATCGTATTTAAGCTATACTGAGTTAATCCTCTATCCTTACAATTAACTTATACATGTACTAGGTGTATTTTACCCAAGGCCCATAGTTGCTTCTTACTTTGGCAGTGTGGCCTCTCGTTCCTCCAGCTCCAAACCCCATTGGGCAGGCACTGGATGTGAGCGGGGCCGAGTCTGTAGTAGCCGGGGTCACATGTAAACACGATGCGGGTTCCATATTCATAGTGAGAACCATTTACAATCCTCCAGCGACCGTGCTCCAGGGAGAAAGAACCAATGCTTGGACACACTACGACTGTAAAAGATAAAGCATAGACGATAATGTGTCATCATCAAAACAATGTGCTATAAAGTCTGTACTAAAGTAATTAGAGTAACACCACTGAAGTACTGAACTGCCCTTTTGAGACAGATAAAATTGCTGATTGATCGCTTGGTATTTTAGCACTAAGACTATTCTGTAACTATACCACTATATAATAAGTAAACCATGAAGAAAGAATGAAGAAAGACAATGAACAAATAGTTTATTAAGAATGCGTCAGGCTTTTTCAGTACTTAATTAATACCCTAAACCTAACATCTAATAAGTAGTAATACGGTAATACGGTGTCCTGCGGTAAAGTAGTAACGGTATCAGTTTCATTATCGTCATTAAAATAAATCTGTATAAGGAGCTAAAACCACAGCAGGACTTTCTCCCTCCGCTCTCTCTCCTCTTCAAACGTGGTTCCGCTCGGAGATTTCCATCCACAGAAAAAAACCTGACTGACGCTTCGTGTGGACGTTGAGCCCAAAAGTTTGTGATGGAGACGTTTTACTGAAGCCGAGAGTCGAGAGGGGATGAGGCTGAAGAGGGGAAAGTTCCAGAGAGCGAAGTCAGACTTTCACGGAGGAGACAGAAAAGCCCAATTCATGGTTCTGATCCAAACGTGTTTGTGTGGACGTGCGGCTCCTACAGCGTCCGACCTGCACCTTCTGAACTTTCTAACAACGCCTCAAAACGCCGCAGACATAAGGGCTGTGATTGGTCCTCTGCACCGCTCTACATTTCCTCCTCATTCTAGACTCTGAGGAATAATGTGTTTAATGCAGCTTTGGCACATTTGTTTACGTTTTACACAAACCAAACTTCAAACCACACGGCTCATTTGCATACGGCTCATTTGCATACAGTATAAGCGCTGATAAAAACAGCTCGTGCGCTGGTGCTGATGCGATCGAACGAGCTGCAAAGTTTGGTTTGATCAGAACTTGTGCCTCATCTTCAAATATAAAGCTGCAACTCTGTTTCTGAAGGGTTTAGGTGAAACTACAAAATAATTCTTAGTCACAGTAATACCTTAAACCGCGATAAAATACTGAGGCGGTTTAACGGGACCAAAATTTGAATACTGCCCCACCTTAATAAGTAGTTACTAAACCCTTTTTTCTTTTCTGTAACTCATCTTATTTGGTCTAAAAAAGTGCAAAACATCCATTCTTTCTTGTGAGGCTGTGACCATACAGTACATAGGCCGTATATATGAGTGGACATAGCTATCCCGTTAGCCGCCGCGTGCCAAATAGGAAGTGCGCTAGGAGGCTCTTCCGGCTCCTTCTCTCCCTTTTTCCCATTGACTTACATTGAGATCTTATCGCTCGTCTCTCTGTACCTGTAGCTGTGGCCTCGTCATTTTGGTCTTAAAATATTCATATGAACCCGCTCTACATGGTCCTGAAATTTTTTCACTATTTTGTTTGCCAAAAAAAACCCTATTCATAACATAGAGCCTGGCTCCAAATTTGCCCCGATAGCCGTTAGCATCACGAACCTCATTTGAGAGGCGCTAAACGCTATGGGTGACGTCACGCTCACTTAGTCCACTTATTTTATACAGTCTATGATACAGTACCAATAAAATGCACAGGTAGTTTTGCCTGTAAAATTACATACAGCCTTAGCATAAAGAACAGACCTATGCGCTATTATGTGTATAGCAATTCAAGACGGCATTCATTACTATTTTCCAAACAACTTACCCTTATGTAACAGATAACAGATAATTATTTAATCTTTGCACTGGTTCTCCTTACAGTCTCTTGTATAGAGCTGAAATGTATTTATTTGTTTGCTCATTTCATTCATAAAGTATAAGAAAACATCAGCGGTGTCACAACATCAAACATACAAAAAATGAATGAAAAGGAGCAGAAAGAAGAGTAGTAAGAGTAGTCATTGTACTTGAGCCTTTTATATATTTGTCACGGCTATTCCATAAATGAATGAATTATTCTCATCTCAGTCTTTGAATATACAGGTAATGCTTTACACATTACTTTGAGGATACTTAAGTCAGCAATATGTGAAATAGGTTTGTATTAGTGCATTTATATAATTATGCCTTATCAACACCAGTCTCTTGCTATTTTTTGCTGCTTTTATTATTTACCATTTATATTTTTGCTCTGTGTAATAAACTGTGAAGTGTGAGCTGCTGTGTCCAAATAATTTCCCATGTGGATCAATAAAGTTAGTCTAAGCTGAAGTGTTGTGCGGGTCTAACCTGAGCAGCGCGGGATCTTATTGTGGTTGCTCCACGTCCCGTCCGGCTGGCAGATGGCAGATGTGAGCTCTTTACTGGACAGTCTGTAGCCGTCATTACAGAAGTAAGAGACTCTTGTTCCCACCGAGTAGTCAGCTGTTAAAACTCCACCGTTTATGGGAGCCTTAGGTGCACCACATGACACAGCTACAGGGAAACGTAGCACAGGGTTAGCCAAAAAAATCATCCACACACACGTCCAATGTTTGTTAACTTTTTCAGCCTCCAAGGGGATGTTGTATTACTGAACATTTTGTGCACAATTAGCAGAAGCCTAGATTAAGTTCTTTCTATTATGGACTAAAACATCCAATGAGAAGAAGCCAGCACCATCCGGCATTAGGAAAATATACACATTTTGCTAAAAGCTGCACCACAGGGTTTTAAATAGTCTCGTTTGTAAAGCTCACCAGCGTGATATTACACAGTGTCGACAATCTGCTGTACATCCTTCATTTGACTTTCTATCAGTAAGTGCGTGGATGTGCCTGGCGGTTATTTGATGTGTGCGATTAGACAGCAGCACATCAAATATTTAATATGTATCTACTCCTTGATGTATGGCAGTGGTTTTAAAAGCAGTCGAGTACACAGGCGGACAGAGGGAAGGGTTTACGTGAGCCAAATAAATGCATTGTTTATTCCCATGTGTTTGATTCTCTCTTTGTGTTATTTTAATTAAAGAACAGCTGGACCATAAGCAATGGTCAAATGTGCTATGAATTTATAATAAACTTCCACTGGTCAGGCACAACTTTAGACAGTTCATATGGAAACTGATCTAAGTTTAATTGTCAGTGAGTACAAGACCTTTGCCCTATATCAAGAAATGGCAAAGACGCCCGAACAAGGAGCTTGACGAGTTCTAAGGGTAATTGTTCTATACACACAGTATATACTTAATATTCTACTAAAACCTGCTTTGTGTTATGTTAGAAGTTCATAGTGGCTAAGTTTGTACTTATAAGCTCACATTTTTGTTATGAATGGACATTATGTGTAGGCTTTGATGCACTCTGATCCTACTCCATAACCATAAAAGGACAGTTATGAATTTAGTACATAGGGCCTTGTTTCCTCATGATCCAGAGCATTGGAGACGTGTGGAGACACTTGTTTAAATCTTCCTCCAGTCCTTGTATTTGCAGAGGTGCTGGTGCTGGGCTAGTGCAGGTCAATGGCCACAGTCGTCCTGCCACTAAAACAGTCTGACCCACTCCACAGACCCGAGGAAACTATTAGAGCTCCAGACTGTGAACATCTGTGTGGATAGAATAATTTTAGAAGTAAAACCAACCATTGCATTTGAAGGATTTGTGTCTGAGCAGCAGTGAGTTGTTCTTCTTGAGAGAAGCTCGGCAGAGGTGGACTGATATATGAGAAAATAGAACCTCAACATGTTTATTTATTTTTTATTTAAAAGTCTCATTGAGATACAAATCTCTTTTTCAAAGGAGTCCTGGCCATGACAGCAGCACAGTTACATTACAAAATGGATTCTTAAAAGCAATTACAAATCATAGACTTTCAACAAAGATTTAAAGTGAACTATTGAAGTCAGTTCTAGTAATTTCAAGACTTTTTGTAACGTTGACTATTGTGACGATTCATGCAGTGCAAGGCTAGTTTTATTTCAAACATTATTCTATCAACACAGATATTTACATCAATAGTCTGGTGTAATAATCGATTTGCTTCTGGTGCTTTGTGTATTGGTTAAGACCAGCGACCTCTGGAAATACAAGGACAAGGAATATTTTAAAAAGTGTCTCCACATGTCTCCAACACTCTGGCTCACGAGGAAATGAGGCCCTATGTCCACAATTCCAAACTACCCCTTTAAAGTCTATACAGTATTAATTGAACTGGGTAAATCACTTTCCCAGTGCTACATCCTTTTCACTAAACCTGTTTGCATCACATGAGCTTATTGTAAATACAGCACCTTGACATGCAGGTACGGGTGAGTCCCAGGCGTGGTAACCCAGCACGGTTCTCCTGCAGGTCGCTGTGGCATTGCCTATCAGACGGTACCCACGGTCACAGGCCCATCGCACGACGCTGTTGACGTGGCCGCCGCTCTGAGAGGAGATGGACCCGTGCAACGGCGAATCCGGGGTGGAGCAGTACAGCGCTGAAGACAAGGGAGATTTAATAATAGAAACTTTAAATGTATTGACAAATATAACACAAAAATAGGAACAGCCGCCTTCTAATTTTACATAATAGAACATAGAAAAAGTTTGGTTTAGTTTTATCAAAGAATTGAGAGCCTTATTTAATTTAGTAGAACATATTTAAGTGGCATAAGTAAAGTAAAAGAACTTTTTAAGTAATCAATAATTTCTGTCTACGGGTACTGCCAAGATGACATGAGGAATTACTTTACGAAACACTACTTCATTAAAAAGACTGAAGACAACATTGGCAACAAGTTACAGCACAACTTGACTGTGATTCAACTGGCAAAGGAAAAGAAACTTGTTCCTTTCTCTGTTGACTGGCTCCGTGCAGAGGTTGGCCAGCACTTACAGATCTTAATGAATAAAGCCAATGTTCAAGGTGCACTGAGCCACTGAAAAATTCATCTCTCCACAGATCTGACCAGTAACTTTGCCTCTAATCGTCACCACAGTACATAACAGTATATGTAAGTCAATTAACAAGGGCTCACAGTCTCATCCTTTACTGCACTGCACAATAATTCAGTAAGAGCCTCAATAATATTTGGGAATATTGTTAAATAGTTGAGATATTTTTCCTAGATGGAGAATTGCAGACGTTTGCCAGTCAATAAGGTTTAGCCACTTCTTCCCAATTAAGGATCTCTGACAGAGCATATTTCTAAAGTGGAGCCTGCTGGAGCCAAACACAAATGATTAGGAGGGAAAGCGCCACTATCCCTGAACCAGCATGTTGGAAGGCAGCCAAGAAAAAACTCTTTAGGTCTAGTCCAGTTTTCTCTCCTCCACCGTATTTAAGGATTAAGGGGATTATTTCCACAACAACAAACTTCATTCATTCCTAATAAGAGTAACACACACAATTAAATAGTTGCTTTGTATTTGGAAACTGAGTTGCTTTTCTTTTCATTTTAAACTGATTCTGGCTGAGTGTAAAGAAGTTAAAGCGGCTTGTAACATATGTTTTGCAATCCGTGCAGATGCCCACATTAATCATAGCTATCAAAAAAGGTTAAAGTAGGAGCAGCCAGGGAGGCATTTCTGTTATTATTGAGTATATAATTCATCACACAGTCCAGTGGTGAATTAAAGGTTAAAGAAGCAGCCTTCAGACTGGAAGGTTACAAGTATGGAGAGAATGAGCAAAACGTTACATGTAAAATGGCAGTGCACCCTGTGCCTGTCAGGGAATGCCCTTGACTAAAGCACTCAGACGCCATTACATAAAGAGAAGGTGCTTAATGCCCAGCCGTTTAGCGTTATGCTCAGCTGGCCCAGGTGCAGCACTATGGAAGTGCAATGCTAGCTGCAAAACAACATCTGTGCCTGTGTAGATGAATATATAACTACAATGCAATATTCAATTAACAGGAGACAGACAGAAGCGGGTTACTCCAGTCATCTGGCCACTTCCACTATAATGCATTTTTCAACATGATTCAAATTGAGCGCTATCATTTACAACCTAAAACTACCTTCTGTCTGTCTCTGTGTTTATTCCATGCAATATAGTAAAGTAGTAAGATAAGATTGGATACATACTTTGGTACTCACCAACATAGCGAATTTTGAAGCCTTTCTTGTTGGTGCCATGGTCAGAGGACCAGCGGACCAAAAACTGGTGACCAGAGGTGGTCAGGTTAAAGGGCGTGGGCAGGTCTCCGCTCAGGGTGGCTAATGTGGGGCTGTTGGCGGTGGAGCCTGTGGGGATGGGACACAGTGTGAGACAGTTTTATAGATTTGTGTGGAGACAATGGACAAAGTGTTAATTTCAAAATCAATATACAGTTTCCCATGACACTGTTACTCTGGCTACTGTACTTGGCTTCACTTACTGCACTGCAGATTCATATTTGGATGGTAGTTATTTACAGTCTATTTTATTGTCACTTAATTGAGTTTAATAGGACATTTGCATTTTTGGATGCCCAATAGCTGGTAAATAACTAGTACCATTGCTTTCAAGTTCAATACTACTTACTTACTTACTACTTGTTACAACTTTCACTCTGTGTTTCTAGGAGCCAGGAAAATAACTTTTTAAAATTGAACAACATAAGAAAGTTATGATATTCCATCAACTGTCAAATAATTGTCAAGCATATTTTGCCAAGGCCAAAAGTGGTATAATAGTAACTGACCAGCAATTTTGGCTGTAACATCGTGTCCTGTCTCTCTGCTGACCACTGCAGATTTGGGCCATTTAAACTTTGGAAGAACCACAGTCCCGTCCTCTGTCTCTATAGCCCCCAGCTCATGCAGAATATAGCACAGGTTTTACCATCAAAGATCTCCAACACGTCAAACTCCCTCTCTGTGTGGAAGCTCTCAAAGGTGATGGTGACATTATAGCCCTTCTCCACCGTCACACTCCATGAGCACATCTGCAGATTCGGATAACTCTCCGGCCAACCAGGACTCAGGATCACCCCGGAAGAGTCGTATCTCACATCATGGGCAGGGCATTGTACTGTAAACAGAAACAATAATACATGAAGAAACAAAAATACACTGACTTTGGGACTGTAAAAAGCTGACACTTGTTGACTGAATGCAGCTCTAACCTTCAGTATAAGGTCTTTTTATTTTTTTAATAAATTTTTTTTATTGACAATCAGATAGAGATGACAGTTGCAAATCACAAATGTACAATTAGCTTTTTTTCCCCCTCTTTCATCGTTCTATCACATGTTTGGTTTCTTTCACTTTACATATCTCTCAACTTTAGCATTTTTTTCCTTTAAGAATACAAAGTAAATATAAGAAAACAAGAAAAAAAGAACTAATATTTGAACATGTGAGTAGCAACATACAGGGAATATCACTATTTTTTTTTTTTTTTTATGTTCGGGTGTTAATAAAGGTGGTATCCAGTCCTCCTCATACCTGTCAAATTCCAATCTTTGTATAAGTGTCAGTCTTTCCATTTGTGAAATATCTTCAACAATATTAATCCAGCCCTAGTATAATGTCTTTCTTTAACATGATTTAACAAAATTAGCCGCTAGCCGCTAACCCGTTAGCCGCTAACCCGCTAGCCGCTAACCCGTTAGCCGCTAACCCGTTAGCCGCTAACCCGTTAGCCGCTAACCCGTTAGCCGCTAACCCGTTAGCCGCTAACCCGTTAGCCGCTAACCCGTTAGCCGCTAACCCGTTAGCCGCTAACCCGTTAGCCGCTAACCCGTTAGCCGCCGTGTGCCTAACAGGAAGTGCTCCAGGAGGCTCTTGGGGCTCCTTCACATTAGGATCTTCTCGTCCCTCTGTCTGTACCTGCTGCTCTGAGCCTCGTCATTCTGGACTTAAACTGTTCGTCTGAAGCCGCCACACAGGATCCTGAACTTTTCATTTCTCTGTTTTGTTCCTAAATCAAGATCTGAACATAAATAACGGACCAATCAGACGCCTTCATTCCCCGAGGCCCCTCCCCCTAGCGTTAGCAACAGGTTTGATTGACAGCTCGTTTCGTTGCTAAGTAAGTTCCCTTCCCGCTTTCCCCCGAGTGACGATTTCTGAAATAAAATGACAAAATATCTTAAACAGTCACAATATCTAATGTTACTAGAATCTGAACGAGCAGAATTTAACGAGCATAAAGTAAAGTGAATTTGGTTAAATTGTGACTCTATTGTTGTTCGTATGGAACAGAACAAACAACGTAAATCAGTGACTTAAACTATTTAAAGTTTGCTGCTAAAAGCTCAAAGTTTCTTCTTCTTGTGCAGAATCAGGTAAATCCAGTGTCCTGCAGGTGCAGAGTATCACATCCATAGTCCGTATATATGATGCATCAGCTCTGCCAGGAGGAGGCGCCACATTTAACCTCCTCACTCATGATTGGCTCTTGTGTTGCTATGATACTCACGGGGGGATTTCCAAATATGGACCTGGCTCCAGATTCGCTCCTGTAACCGTGGCAACAGGAGCCTCATTTGAGTGACGGTGTGGAGACGTCGCACTCACTTATACACTCGTATATACGGGATATGAGTCACAGTTAATAGCAGCCCCAGTGTTACTAAACAGTGACTGACCTTGACATGTTGGAGGTGGGGCATCCATCTGTAGCCTTTCTCCAAGACGGCAGGTAAGAATCTCACTTCCGACCAATGAAAATCCAGGATGGCATCTGTACCTGATGATGTCACCTGTTGCATAACATTTCAGTTTGATAAACACAGAAGAGGCTGAACCGTCATTATCCCATCCACAGACATACAGCATTATGCAACTCTGCTTATCCAAACAAAGCCAAATATGCCATTAATTTTTAAACACTTGAATACCATTAGTGTCAGTGGTGCATCTCTGGGGATAGTGTTTGATAAACTTGGGCCATAGGAAAGTAACAAGTGGGCTAGTTTTCATGCTCCATCAAACTGACACAAATTGAGAGCGACATGTCAAGCAGAAGGACAACTCACCTATCTCCAGCTCCCCGTCCTCCATCAGGGTGTCAGCGTTGGGCACTTCAGGAGGAGGCTGGCACACCCGTAATTGGTACGCTAGGACACATACGGAAGGGAGAAAAATGTGGTTTAAAAATAACAAATGTGTGGAAGTAACAAACAACTGCCCTAACGATCCTGACATGACCCAAAAGTGACAATGATTCCGGTCTAGGTGCATGATCGTTTTAACAAACGTGTATAATTTAACACAAAAACAACAAAAACAAATGCAAAGAAAAGTTAAGTTTGGAACATAATCTAAGTTTAGTAGAAAAATGGGGTGATAAATGGTGATAAAAATGATTATATAAGCGCTTTTCCACCTTCCACCACAAAAAAATCGTATACCAGTGTGTGCAGACAGAGGTGACGAGGGTTAAGTGTTTTGCTCAAGGACACAATGACAGAATTCATCTGTAGGAGCTGGATTTGAACCACCAACCTTCAGATCAGCGGACAAACGCTCTTAAATTAACCCATTATATGTATACACAGAATTATATAGTTTTACTGACTTAATGCATTTGTTTACAACATTGCCTTAAATAAGAAAACATGGACTGGACGTCTTTACATGGATTATTCAGGTACGAGGCACTGCAGTTTTCAACCTTTTCTTTTAATGCCATGACCTATATCGCCACTGACATTAGCTGATCATAAATTCAACAGTTAAACTAGCAAAGGTCATGGCAGATATTAGTACAACAGATCATATGTTAGATTTCTTCTGTCCTATTTGTTTCCTGTGTTTTGGTCTTTTTGGAATGAGTTGTCATCCTCGCCCGACCAGCCAGTCCCTTCTACATTCTGCTGAAATCCAGACGGGACTAGAACTGGACAATAGAGCGTGAAAAGTCTCTGTCTGAACTTGAGACAATCCAACCAAAAGTGGCTATTTGTATCACGGAGGGAAACATCTCCTCTCCAAAATTCTCATTCACAACATAATACACAACTTCTCATCCCTGAGATAATTAATAATTTGGTGCTTCGATTGTCGATTCTTTAAAAATCAGCTGTTTCTCAGTGCTTTATGTTGTTTTCCCCTTTTTTACGTATAAGCAGCCGTGTCTGTTTTTGACACAAACAGAGCATGAGTCTTTCTGATTGGCTAATCCACCTGTCAATCACACCCTCTGAAATCAAGGATTGTGAGACAGGAAACAGCTCCAGATTCCCTCGTCTTTGTAAAGTTTTGTGTGGTTCTGGCTGGTCAGGTAAGTGCCATCCAGTAAAAAAAAATCATTACAACTAAAACCACCTCTTCTTGCAGTAATATTTAGTGCTATTTGCAAACCACCTTCTATCATTTGTACATTTTACAGTTACTTTTTTCAGATTTGGTTTGTTTCTAGGCTCCTCTATTCGACTCACTAACTTTAAAACAATCTGCCTCCATTTGACGATATTTTCTGAATCATAAAAAGGAAGCGAGTTCAGAGCCGCTGAGCTGAGGATTGTAATCAATATAACTGCATGACCATAGATCAGTCAGTAGAAAGAGAGAAAAAGGAGAAAGGAGAGAAAGAGAGGGAGGAGAGAGGTAGGAAGCGCCGTGGGCTATGACTCAAGATGAAATTGACTATGAAAATGAGACCTGCCAATAATATCTGTTGCTCTCATGCATATCAAGGCCCTGGGGTGTGTGGGCGCATGTAAACAGACCCATGTCTCTTCTCCATTCTATTTACTGTATATATGAGACACAGTCAAACATCATAATCATTGATCTGGGCCAGACGTTTATTTTCGGACGTCTTTCTGAGTCCACAGTGTGAGGGAGTGTCGTGGGAAGCAATGACAATCACAACAGACCCACAGTGACTTAGAGGAAGTGCACAGATGAACGGAGAATTGATGAGGACAGAAGGATTGATCTGGTATTTCAATCTGGGACATTATCAAGAACAATTATTTCACTTGTTCAATACAGAAGAATATCAATATTAATGACTAAAACTGGATGTGATGACATACAAAATGATGTGAATATAACCGTGGGCACTGCACTGTTTGAAGCTCTGTTACTGCAGTTAGACTTTAATCTTTATTTGACCACAATTTGACCATTAAGAAATGACTTCAACTACAACACGGGACCTGATTTGTACCGTTTAACATATAAAGTTATAGAAAAAAGCTAGAAATAGTCAACGCTCTCCCCAAGAGTAACAGGCGACAGATATAAACTTTTATTTGTTCCCACTTCTGTTGCATTGTTGAACAAATCTGCACAACAAAGGTGCATTTACCGTATTTTTGGGACTATAAGTCACACTTTTTTCATGGTTTGGGTGGTTCCTGTGACTCAGGTGCAACTTATATATTACAATTTTCACACTGACAGTCCATAGAGCAAATATATGAATCCTATATATGCATCAAAAGTGAAAAAAAAAACAAAAAAAAACAAATTGTTATCCGTGTTTTCATTTTGGTTTTAGAGACAAATAATAAAGAACAGTTTTTTTTTTCTTTTTTTTTTTACTTTTGGTTCTATATTGAAAAATGAACAAACAAATGATACTCAGATTGTTCTCTATTTGATTAGCTTCTATAACTTCTATAACTCGCCTTCCAAGATGAAATGTCTCTTCTCGGTCTCTGATTTTATAAAATAAATTCCCCCCCAAAAAAATGCGACTTATGTGTTTTTTTCTTATTCATTACACATTTTTTGGCTGGTGCGACTTATAGTCCGAAAAATACTTATATATATATATAACTGCAAAAATCATTGTGCAATAGAGCTAGTGCAATAATTATCTGTGCAATAGGGTTAGTGCAATACTTTGGACACTCTTTGGCTGTGAAATGTACAAATGTGCTACATGCTGTGTAATGTGTGAAGTGTGACTGTGTTTTTAAGCTGTGGGCAGTGCCCAAAACAAATTTCCCCTTGGGGACAATAAAGTTGATCTTATCTTTTCTTTTATCTTATCTTAATCTCACCATTTCTGTTGAACATCAAACCCCTAAACAGTTCCATAAACACTCAAATTCATCACAGGCAATAAAAATGTGTTGTTTAATTCCATTTTGTATTTTTTCTTCAGTTTCCAGACTATCGTGTGTTAGCCAATATGTGCATGTGTCACCATAATAATGCTGAACATTCCACCATTGAGGTGCATGTAGAACATCCCCAGTGTGACGTCACTACACAGTTTCAATAGTGTAGTAAAGCAGTAGTAACAATAATGGTGCAGGATCAATAGTGGTAAAGTAATAATATCTGTTGTACTAATGCAGTAAAAGTATTTATAGTTTTTCTACTTAATTTTGTATCAATAAATTCAGATTACAGTAATACATTCACAACATTAGATACAAAACATTTGACAGATGAATATGTTTTTCAAATTATAACTTGGTTTAGTGGGATAGAACCCAAGGTAAATATTTATGATAGTTTTACACCAGTTAAGTGACAGTTTGTGAAAAAGTGACGTCTAAAACTGTACCTGTGTTATCAACTGTGCTGTACCTGTGTTATCAACTGTGCTGTACCTGTGTTATCAACTGTACTGTACCTGTGTTATCAACTGTACTGTACCTGTGTTATCAACTGTACTGTACCTGTGTTATCAACTGTACTGTACCTGTGTTATCAACTGTACTGTACCTGTTATCAACTGTGCTGTACCTGTGTTATCAACTGTACTGTACCTGTGTTATCAACTGTACTGTACCTGTGTTATCAACTGTACTGTACCTGTGTTATCAACTGTACTGTACCTGTGTTATCAACTGTACTGTACCTGTGTTATCAACTGTACTGTACCTGTTATCAACTGTGCTGTACCTGTGTTATCAACTGTACTGTACCTGTGTTATCAACTGTGCTGTACCTGTTATCAACTGTGCTGTACCTGTGTTATCAACTGTACTGTACCTGTTATCAACTGTACTGTACCTGTGTTATCATCTGTTCTGTAACTGTGTGATGTACTGTACTGTACCTGTGTTATCAACTGTGCTGTACCTGTGTTATCAACTGTACTGTACCTGTGTTATCAACTGTGCTGTACCTGTGTTATCAACTGTACTGTACCTGTGTTATCAACTGTGCTGTACCTGTGTTATCAACTGTACTGTACCTGTGTTATCAACTGTTCTGTACCTGTGTTATCAACTGTACTGTACCTGTGTTATCAACTGTGCTGTAACTGTGTTATCAACTGTACTGTACCTGTGTTATCAACTGTACTGTACCTGTTATCAACTGTGCTGTACCTGTGTTATCAACTGTACTGTACCTGTTATCAACTGTACTGTACCTGTGTTATCAACTGTGCTGTACCTGTTATCAACTGTGCTGTACCTGTTATCAACTGTGCTGTACCTGTGTTATCAACTGTACTGTACCTGTGTTATCAACTGTACTGTACCTGTTATCAACTGTACTGTACCTGTTATCAACTGTGCTGTACCTGTGTTATCAACTGTACTGTACCTGTTATCAACTGTGCTGTACCTGTGTTATCAACTGTACTGTACCTGTGTTATCAACTGTGCTGTACCTGTTATCAACTGTACTGTACCTGTTATCAACTGTACTGTACCTGTGTTATCAACTGTGCTGTACCTGTTATCAACTGTACTGTACCTGTGTTATCAACTGTGCTGTACCTGTTATCAACTGTACTGTACCTGTGTTATCAACTGTGCTGTACCTGTGTTATCAACTGTGCTGTACCTGTTATCAACTGTACTGTACCTGTTATCAACTGTACTGTACCTGTGTTATCAACTGTGCTGTACCTGTTATCAACTGTACTGTACCTGTGTTATCAACTGTACTGTACCTGTGTTATCAACTGTGCTGTACCTGTGTTATCAACTGTGCTGTACCTGTGTTATCAACTGTACTGTACCTGTGTTATCAACTGTACTGTACCTGTGTTATCAACTGTACTGTACCTGTGTTATCAACTGTACTGTACCTGTGTTATCAACTGTACTGTACCTGTGTTATCAACTGTACTGTACCTGTGTTATCAACTGTACTGTACCTGTGTTATCAACTGTTCTGTACCTGTGTTATCAACTGTACTGTACCTGTGTTATCAACTGTGCTGTACCTGTGTTATCAACTGTACTGTACCTGTGTTATCAACTGTACTGTACCTGTTATCAACTGTGCTGTACCTGTTATCAACTGTACTGTACCTGTGTTATCAACTGTGCTGTACCTGTTATCAACTGTGCTGTACCTGTTATCAACTGTTCTGTACCTGTGTTATCAACTGTTCTGTACCTGTGTTATCAACTGTACTGTACCTGTGTTATCAACTGTGCTGTACCTGTTATCAACTGTGCTGTACCTGTTATCAACTGTACTGTACCTGTGTTATCAACTGTGCTGTACCTGTTATCAACTGTGCTGTACCTGTTATCAACTGTACTGTACCTGTGTTATCAACTGTGCTGTACCTGTGTTATCAACTGTACTGTACCTGTTATCAACTGTGCTGTACCTGTTATCAACTGTGCTGTACCTGTGTTATCAACTGTGCTGTACCTGTTATCAACTGTGCTGTACCTGTGTTATCAACTGTGCTGTACCTGTGTTATCAACTGTACTGTACCTGCTATCAACTGTGCTGTACCTGTGTTATCAACTGTGCTGTACCTGTGTTATCAACTGTACTGTACCTGTGTTATCAACTGTACTGTACCTGTGTTATCAACTGTACTGTACCTGTGTTATCAACTGTACTGTACCTGTGTTATCAACTGTACTGTACCTGTGTTATCAACTGTACTGTACCTGTGTTATCAACTGTGCTGTACCTGTGTTATCAACTGTACTGTACCTGTGTTATCAACTGTACTGTACCTGTGTTATCAACTGTGCTGTACCTGTGTTATCAACTGTACTGTACCTGTGTTATCAACTGTACTGTACCTGTGTTATCAACTGTACTGTACCTGTGTTATCAACTGTACTGTACCTGTGTTATCAACTGTACTGTACCTGTGTTATCAACTGTGCTGTACCTGTGTTATCAACTGTACTGTACCTGTGTTATCAACTGTCATCATTTTCACCAAAAATGCAGAAACACTTTATGTAAGAAAGGTATTTTTTCCTGACTGGTTAAACCTTGATTTAAGAAAATAAAAGTCTTGTAATGTATTTTTATTAATCAAATTGTAAGTATAGAGTAGTTTCGTAAACCTTTGGCCCTTATGGCATATGTCATATGTCCAACCAGGAAGTAACATTATAACGTTTCCAAAATTACAGAACTAAAAAAGACTTTGCAAAATACTTAATAAAGTCTTAAATATGAATATGTTAAGTATGTTTTGGTGAAAATAGTAGTCTAACCTGTCATTTGAACTGGTGAGTAACTTTCAAACTTTGATTTACTTGGAGAAGTCTACGTTTGATGCAGTGTTGGAGACAATGACATGAAAATGTTTGTACGATCCACACTGCGGTGCCTCTGACGTGTGTCGCTGGTAAATGTAACTGCACAATGGACTTGTGTTGTGCTGCGCCCAGAGCTGTCAAGACAGTTTGTACCGGCAGACGGCCATTTTAGAGAAATGTTATTTTAAATTTCTCTCTCTAATGTTCCTCTTTCAAAAATGGGCTCACAGATGTCCATTAAAGCACAATTCCTCTTGAAGCCTTTTACACAAGCAGCACACACATCCACTGTGCTGCTTTAATTGGTGGTCTTCCCTTTAATACCAGTTGTTCATTTGCTATCAATTTGTATTCATCTTTTTAACATGCAAAAAAAGTCAGAAAAGATATGTTAATTAAAATATTCCTGTTTTGTGAAGTGAGTGTGCTGGTGGTTGTAGGGGCTCTGGTGTGTGTGCTGGTGGTTGTAGGGGCTCTGGTGTGTGTGTGTTGGTGGTTGTAGGGGCTCTGGTGTGTGTGCTGGTGGTTGTAGGGGCTCTGGTGTGTGTGTGTGTTGGTGGTTGTAGAGGCTCTGGTGTGTGTGCTGGTGGTTGTAGGGGCTCTGGTGTGTGTGCTGGTGGTTGTAGGGGCTCTGGTGTGTGTGTGTTGGTGGTTGTAGGGGCTCTGGTGTGTGTGCTGGTGGTTGTAGGGGCTCTGGTGTGTGTGCTGGTGGTTGTAGGGGCTCTGGTGTGTGTGCTGGTGGTTGTAGGGGCTCTGGTGTGTGTGTGTGTTGGTGGTTGTAGAGGCTCTGGTGTGTGTGCTGGTGGTTGTAGGGGCTCTGGTGTGTGTGTGTGTTGGTGGTTGTAGGGGCTCTGGTGTGTGTGTTGGTGGTTGTAGGGGCTCTGGTGTGTGTGTTGGTGGTTGTAGGGGCTCTGGTGTGTGTGTTGGTGGTTGTAGGGGCTCTGGTGTGTGTGTTGGTGGTTGTAGGGGCTCTGGTGTGTGTGTTGGTGGTTGTAGGGGCTCTGGTGTGTGTGTTGGTGGTTGTAGGGCTCTGGTGCTGGTGGCTGGTGGTTGTAGGGGCTCTGGTGTGTTGGTGTTGTGGCTCTCTGTGTGTGTGTGTAACTTTTCTAGAAGGTCTGTCAAATGCTTTTCTCTGAGGAAATGTTATTCTATCTTCATGGAGACCAAACCAGACCAAATTACAGGTCACAGGCTGTTTAGGCCCCGTTTACACGTACAGAGAAATTTCCCTTCATTTGTGCCCATTGTTTACACACAAACAGAGAATTCACCTCTGAAAACAAATCTTTCTAAAAACTCCGGCAAAAGTGGAGAGGAAAAGTCCGGCTTGGTGTTTACGTGTAAAGTGACATGAACGGCGTTTTTGGCAGGTGACGCCAAAGTGAGACCAGTGTGAACATGTTTCTGTGGTGATGATGGAAGCGTCAGAGCAGCAGTCGCGTCACTTCTGCTCAAACACTCGTCCTGTGTTTGCATTTGCACAGCTGATGTTTCAGATCCATGAAGAGACGAATGAGGCTCGGAGCTCAGCAGTTTTCCCTCTTCTCCCTAAGAGTCAAAGATCCAGTCGCCGTCACCGCTAACGTGGCTGTTTTTGGGTCCGGCCTGGGCGGACACTGTCTGCTGGGAGAGTTTTGAAAATGAAGTGGTTTCCCGGAGGAGTGGGGTGAACATTTTAGGATGTCGTGGTCATCACTGCTGTTTCTTCTACAACTGCGTCCTCACATCGAGGGTGAGACCGTCATGTGTCTCCTGTCAATGTCATAAAAAGAGTTGCCTGCAGGTTGTATTACCGACGAGGGGAGACTGCGCAAGACTTTGGTTTTTCGGTCTTGCTCAATCGACAGTGTCAAAAATAGTCAGGGAAGTGTTTAAGGCAATAACTGTCCTGTGTACAGACAACTGTATTTATGCGGGTTCATGTAAACTGAAACTTTTCTGAAAACGATGCTGTGTGCACCATGTTATTTCGGAAAACGGAGCGAGGGAAATATTCATTTCTAAAAATACCTGTGTAGTGTAAACGGGGCCTTAATGTCACACTGTGGAACATTCCAGGCAGAGCAATGACATGTCCATAGAAACAAGCAGGCAACGGACCCTACACCAGAAAAGGTTGCACCTTTAAGGGAGGTGTTTTGAGGAACCAAAACTTTAACTTGTTGTATCCATATATATTATATCAGGTACACTGGATCCCTCGTTTAGTGAATATAACTCGTGCTTCTATTCATATAACTGCCTGTTCTTCTTACATATCTCCCTTGCCAGTTTAAACTCAAATGTCTCAATACAAGCAGAATTGAAAATAAACTTGAGTTCTGTGATGTACTGTGCCTGTGCTAGTGTGACAGCTGACAGTTAAGTCTGCCAGGAGAAATTCATTAACAACATGTCAGTCCTCGACAAAAGTAAAGCCGCATCTAAAAAAAAAAAGAAAAGAATGAAAACTTGATGTAAAAAGCTCTGAAAGGAAAAGTTTTGGGCAAAGAAAAATATGTTATTCACAAAAGGGAAAGCAGATGATCTACATGTATGTTGAGAAGATGGGAGAAAATGTCACACTGTAAAAAACAGCTTAAAATCCACAAATCTCCAGTTTTGAAGCTCATTAGCGACCGTCCGTGTAGAAAGTGATATCCAAAAAAAGCAGCACATTGTCAAGTGAAAGGAGAGAGAAAAGTTTCACCACAGCATTGAAAGTTAAAACGATGCATTTTGATGGCTTTGAAAAACCACGTGTTCTTAAACCAAGGAAAACTCTAAAAAGGATTCAAGATGGATGCCCAGAAATGTTATGATTGATTCCTTTGTGCTAAAACAAAAAGCAGGTCCATACTGAAGGCTTTCATCTTAAACACAGACAGAAGACAAATCTAAGCTTTCTGAAGAACCACAGTGAAAGATGGAGCGGAAATGAAAAAGTGAACTTCATGGCATGGGCAGACTTGCACAAATATAATGGCCTGACTGTGTATAGTATAGTGGCTGTTGCCTCAGGTGTTTAAAAGCCCAGTGGAGGTTCAGAGGAAAGTGAAATAAGCAGAAAAATGAGACATGATTCAGTTTTAATGTGAGCTTCGTTAAGTTAATAGTTGAACAGCCAGTATTATGGCAGGGAGCATACGGTTAACTCAAACCCATAACCTTTTTGTGTTGTGGGAAAGATGAGATGGAAATCACACATCTGTATTTAATTTTTATTTTAAGCATATTTTATGGGTTGCCTATTTACTTATCTGTGTTGTCCATGACATTTTGAGGACTTGAGTTTGTTTTAATTGTTTTGTTTGTTAATTTATCTGCAACTGTCCTAATTATTCAGTCTCAGTTCTGAAACCCTTGGACACAGTATAATACAGAATGAGTTTCATTTTGTCCACGGAAAGAAATATACAGGTGCTCCTGGTTTCAGACTGACTACTGTGACACGTTTTCAGCTAAAATGTCCCAAACAGGTGTCATATATGTCTCAACATGTTCATTTGGAGACCAACAAACTCAATAAATAATAAGTGCTGTGGGTCTTGTATGTTTCTCTGGGACAATGCAAATAAATAGAAAAAGGACGTGGAGAACAGTCTTGGCGTGTGCATGTGTCAGAGAGAGCTGGGGAGAGCTAAACTTAATGAGGATTCAGTACTGTAGAAGACAGCGCTACACAACACCAAACAGATCGATGGCGTCACCGTGGCCACAAATAATGATGCCATTATTGTTTCCCCACAACCTGAGGCTGGCAGCTGCCTCCACACTTCACTAAAAATGTATTTAGAAGTGAGTTCACACCATCCAATAACTGTTTTGTATCCGCCTCACTGTGGAGACTTAAGACTGAAGAATGAGGCAGTGCACAAATCACCAAGTCCAAGCAAAACTTATGTTGGAAGTTGAGTAGATAAAAAAGTACAAATTGAGTCAAAATAGCGACTGGAAAATGAAGGAATCAGCAAAACATTGGCACTATCTATTAAGTATGGTCAGGATAATTTATTGGCCAGTCCAAGTTGCAGTCGTCAAGAGAAAGAAAAGCAGAGTAGTATTGATAAAAAGTGTACAAACATAAATAAGATAGAGCTCAAAACAAATGCAAAAAGTATTTGGCAAACACAGACTATCATGAGAAGCAAAGATAAGATGCTCAGACATGGTTCAATAAAACAATAACTCCTTGTGAAAAGAGCTCTACAGATTTCTTTTACCATTTTCTCAGTAATTGTACGAAATGTGTCAGTTGTACAAAAAAGTGTTCTCACCATGATAACTCAGGACAAAGAATCCAGCCCCGGAGAAGTCGGAGTGAAACTTGATGAGGATGACGTTAGAGGTTGAGTAGACAGACTCCAGTGCAGTGTTGCCACTAAACTGCCCAATCTGAGGAGAAGACTGGTCCGGACCGTCCCTGGAAGTAAACAAAGCAAAACAATTCAGGTCAGAACCACTAGACTCTAGACGCTCCGTTAACTTTTTATTGATCAAGAAAAGATATGTTGAAACCCTCTGGAGTCCGGCTCTGTGGAGAGGCAGCCCGGCTTAGTCAAAATGCATGTTTTTCTAGGTATTTCTGAGCTACAAAACCACTTGTAAATTAATAAATGTAAGGTAGAGCTATTTAATGTCATAATGTGGAACATTCCAGACAAAGCAATGACATCTCCAGGTGACGGAGCCCAACCAAAAAGGAAGGAAAGGAAGGAGACAAGAGGATATCAGTTAATTTGATCATCCTTCACCCCTTACCTTTCATTTTCAAATAATATCTACATTTTGTCTGTATTTTTATACTGAAAACAGTACCATTATATGAATGCATTATTAAAGTGTATTACCTTTACTGTCAAGAATACAGAAATATATATACCAGTAGGTGGCGCTGCACATATCTAACCTTAACCACCACGAGATGCAGGACCACCGCCTACGTCCTCAGCAAGGTGATTAGCTGAGGAGGAGCACGGAGCTTTGTCCTGATGAGCTCCTGAGGTCCTCCTCCGGGGGTCTCCTCCTGAGGCCACATCATTTCATAAAAAAACAAGGTGGTTCTGCAAGTCCTGCAGGAAGCTCGACCACCCCCTGCCGGGGGTCTCCTCCTGAGGCCACCAGG
The DNA here is from genome assembly GCA_030686955.1 of Odontamblyopus rebecca. Taxonomy (NCBI): domain Eukaryota; kingdom Metazoa; phylum Chordata; class Actinopteri; order Gobiiformes; family Gobiidae; genus Odontamblyopus; species Odontamblyopus rebecca. The sequence continues at coordinate 722,311 of CM060669.1, forward strand.
TGTGGCCAGGAGTGCGGCCACAGCATTTTGTAAATAGAAAAAATAAATGTTAAAAATGGTGGTCCCACCTCCCACTTCCCTTTAACTGACTGGAGCCTGGATCTGTCACATACCAGGTGAACTATGGGCCCTTTAAAACACCTGCGTGAGCTGTTGCTGCAGAAATGGTTTGATAAGTGACACCTGAATCTTCTCAGGTAAAACAGCTGTAGGTGAACTTTATGCTGAGTGAAGTGTAGAATAACTGTAGACAGGTGAACGGCTTCAAAACACCAGACCTGAGCCCAGCCAACAGCCAACATGGATACACAGCGCTCACTGCTGCCACTCAGCACCTGACACCCAGCGGACAGCAGGTATACTTAAGTATAAGTATATATGCTGACATGCTATAGTATTTATATTATAATGGTGATGTTAAAACTCTGACTTTCTTGTTGATGGGAAAATGTTACATCAAACAGCCCAATACCTTTCATAATATAATGACACCTACCATAATATATAATCCACCTACACCAGGTGGGAAAAATGTGATATTGTTCCAAAAATTTAGTTTCATGTCTCAAACACATAATTTTGTCCTTGACAGACCTCACCCATTTCTTACTCTTTTGTTTGCTTACGATTACTAGAAAACAACCAAAAAATGCAGGCAGAAACATAAAAATCCTTAGCAACTAAAAAGCTGTTTTTATGGGCCAATAGAAGTCAACCTAAAACATAATTCAAATCTGACTCCCATCATTTGCAGCAGTTAAACGCTATTTGCGTACAGGAAATGCTCGCTTGGAGGCTCGGAACAAAGATCGAAGTGTGTTAATGATATTTATGAGACAAAGCCTGCAGCTGCTCCATTGACTGCAAATAGAGATGGACATTGTGTGACAAAATACCAGCTCCCAGACTGATTGTGCTGGGATATGGCTCCATCTTGCTGTTCCAAACAGTCCTAACTACAATGTGGCAAAGCTCATTTTGATGTAAAACCTTCACAAACTCCTTTGTCTAAGGATCACAGCACCGCCCAAAGCAGCAGCTCGCTGATCCGATCTGTGATGGGACGTTCATAAATATTGATTACAACGTTGTCATATTACGAGAGTCACAAATGCTGTTGTGGGTGAAGAGTTGAAGTTTGCCAGTGGTGAGAAGTTTCATGATTGGGATCGTAGACAGACAAGAAGTAATCCATCAAGTGCAGGAAGAATTAGTGTGTAATTCTGTACACAAATGTGAAAATAACACTGACCAAGAGCCTTGTTATAAGTGGCCTTGTTCACGTACACAGAGTCTGATTCTAATCTGATTTCTGGACCTTTATGGTGATGACTTAAAGGTGAATTGTGTAACTTTTCTGGTGGATGGTCCATCAAATGCTTTTCTCCATGTAGATTTTATTGCTTTGTCTGGAATGTTTCACACTGTGGTATTAAACCTTTCATGGAGACCAAACCGAACAAAGTTACAGGTCAGATCTGTGGAGAGGCGACACCGCTCACGGTCAGAATGCCTGTTTTTTTAGGTATTTTTGAGCTATAAAACCACCTGTAATTGAATAAATGCAAGGTAGAGCTGTTTATTTCCTATCCATAGAAACAAGCAGGTAACAGACCCGAACCAAAAAGTTACACAATGCACCTTTAAATGACACATAAATAGCTAAATCTGATGTGAGTAACCAGCCATTATCAGAAAGAAATGAGATGATTTGGCTTTTTACATGTTATTTAAATCATTTGATAAAAATCTAATTTGCATGTAACCACAATGACTTATTTCATGGAAAAGGCAAAAATGAGGTTAAAAGTGTATCAACTGCTAAGCCCTTTCTACTAGCATCAACAAAGCACGTCATTATCGGTTCTAAATTAATAATGAATTCTTTATATTAGAAAAGATTCCACGTAGAGCTCGTCTTTTGTTTACGTCAATGACCTCCATATCATGAACCTGACTGTATAGTGTGAATATATGTGATGTGGGCTGCTATTTGTCAGAAATACATTCCCACATCTGTGACTTATATAAGTAATAGAATAAAAACCAGTTGTACGCCACAGCGTGAGACCAATTAGTGGTCTAAACGACTAGGTCAACTGGCTCTGGACTGGAGGAGACTGCTGAGAAAATCACACCTTCGCCACTGGCGCTCGGGCTCTCTATGGGGGGCTGTGATTAAGAGTGGAAGTTTGGTCGTGGCTGCTGCGTGTGGGCATGAAACTGGAAAACTGGAGGCCATCTTCTCTTTGCAGACTCCCCTCGAGCTCACTGCAGGTTCAGGGATGCACGGAGAAGCCAATTCAAGGAAATCATCACGTGTGTTTGTGGTTTGATCAGCTCCAATATGCTGCTTCAATTTTTCTACAGTTTGAATTGAGACAAGTCAATGGGTTTAGCTTAAACTTTATAACTAATAGTTATATTGAAAGGGACAGTTCAGAATTTTGGACATAGGGCCTCATTTCCTGCTGATCCAGAGTGTTGGAGACGTGTGGAGACACAAATCTTCCTCCAGTCCTTGTATTTGCAGAGGTGCTGGTGCTGGGCTAGTGCAGGTCAATGGCCACAGTCGTCCTGCCACTAAAAACAGTCTGACCCACTCCACAGACCCGAGGAAACTATCAGAGCTCCAGACTGTCCCTGTGAACGTCTGTGTCACAGAATCATTTTAGAGTCAAACCGACCGCTGCATCTGAAGGATTTGTGTCTGAGCAGCAGTGAGTTGTTCTTCCTGATAGAAGCTCGACAGCAGCGACGAAAGGTTAGTTTTATTTCAAACATTATTCTATCCACACAGACGTTATATATACACACACATAAAACACTGTATACATAGTTCTACAGTCACATTTATAGCAGTTATACTTGCAAACTGTGCAGACTAATCAGAATAGCACAGCGTAGGGATTCAATAAACCTGTTAACAATCTGTTTTGTATTTCGAACATTTGGGTCACTATTTCAATTTCAGTTTGTTATATTTACTGTGGACTTGGCACAAAGTCAAATAAGTCAGTGGTGGGAGGCAGATGATTCAGGGCTCAGCTCCAGATAAAAGGAACTGGCACAGTCAGTCCTTTTGTTGGGAGTTAAAAATAGTCAAAAACCATATTGAGTCATTTTGCGTCAGGAGGCATTACATCCACAAATCACCTCTCCCTCACTCCGAAAGCTTTACAAATACAGTAGAGTTTGTGTTTCTTGCACTTTGGTATAAGATCTGCCCATTATTTAGCCGCCTATTGACAAAATGTGGCTTTCCATAAGGCGCCGTCGTCTGGTAAAATAATGAGTTCAAGTTAAGGTTAGAAAAATACACAGTTATATAAGAATAAGAACTTCTGCCAAAAAGTCTTAAAAAGTGAGAAAATAGAAAGTATCTCATGTTCAAGTAAAAAAAGAGTGGTGGAAAAGATGGCAAAAAGGCCATTATGTAATTATGCCACAGTAGCTAATGTTTCAGGGAGATGTCTGTAGTCATAGAAACCTCTCGGAAAAATTTAGCCAATTAGTGGGCAGCTCTGAAAAGATGTTAAAGAGCGTGACATCCGAGGAGGAAAAGGAAGAAAATGTCACACAAATTAAATACCTATTAGAAAAGAGCGCATACCTCCTCCAGCTATAAGGACAATTATATAAAGTGGTAATATAGTGTTTTCCCTATCTTATTATAAACAATATATGCTCAGAATATGTTAATTAATTCCACCCACGGGGCCACTTTTGAAATCAAAGCTGGGAAAAAGAAAGTATCAGAAGGTTTAAAGGTTGGCTATTAAAAATAACTAAAAGCACAAGCAATAATACTTTAATAACAGAGGTGAAAACACAAAACTGCCTTTTCAACTGGGATTAATGTCTGATTAAAACAGTTCTTACCAGGAAATACTACCTTTTTCTTTTGTTTTCATTGTGCATCATTTTAAAGTTCATGTTCATGTTAGGGATGTACAATTAACAGCCCCACTGCGCAACATTTCAGCAAATAATTATGGGTATTTTTATCGCACTGTAACACTTGAAAAATGTGCTTATATGACCAGGCTTGCCTCTCCACAGACCACACTCGTAACTTAAAGGGCCCATATTATGCTGATTTTCTGATCCTCACATTTGTAACACACAAACCCTTCATATTTAGACTCATGTTCCTCTCGCAAACAGAAAACACTCTGTTCCACCTTGTGATGTCATGTAGTAATACAGAATGTGCGACACTGCAAATTTCTTATATCAGGAATAACCTGATATAAGTTTTAAAATCTTGTTTTCAGATTTATTATGTACTTACTAGTTCTGAGACTGCTTCATTCTAGTCTAGAGATCATTTATTTTAAGATAATTTCACAACTTTTAAATAATTTTCTGATAGATTTAAGTGTTTATATCTTAAATTTTGGCTTAAGTTGTGTTTTTAAACTCCGTACACCTTCATAAGAATCATTTGGACAATTTCAGCCCTGGAACTGCCCATTTCTACTGGAAAAAGGTAGAAGGTACTTAACTTAACCTGAGAACTACAGCTTCATGACATCACAAGGTGGAACAGAGCATTTTGAGCTTTAAAGAGGTAGACAGACTATACATAGACAGATAATAAAGGGTCACTCAAACATGTGTGAATGGAACAAAACACAACTCCAGGTCTGTTTTTGATGAGGAAACAAGATTATAACATGGTTTAAGCTCACATGAGTCAGTTTTGCATCAAATAGGATCTTTGATTTGTGTTTTTCTTGCACTATCCTGCGTGAAAAATGTGCTTATATGACCAGACTTGCGTCTCCAAAGACCTCACTTTCAACTTAAGCTCACGCCACCTGGTTTATCTCGAATGTTCCATAGAAAAGCATTGAATGTAAGAATGTTCCAAAGTTTGGCATTAACTTTCTATCTCCATTGGATCATGCACGTCACCAAAAAAACTTAAAATGATAATATGTTCCATTAATTCTGTAAAGGATTCTGCCTCACTGTGCTCCACTCATCTAATCTACAGGTTTGACAGTACAACTATAAGTTTATATTCTAACAGACCCAAGTGCATAAACACAGAGAACAAACTGTACTGAAGTCGGCCCATTGCACCTACCACACAGTGATGTAGTCGTAGATGGGCTCCGTGCTCAGAACAGTGAAGTTGATGTAGATGCCGTGTCCAGGCGGCACCCGGACGCTCCACACACAATCCTGGAAGTTCGGGTATTCCTCCGGATGTCCGGGGGAGTAGATGGTTCCGTTCAGAGACGTAATGTTCCCGCCGCAGAGAGCTAGAGCCAACACAGAACATTTAACAGAATGAGGCCTCGATGCATCTCCAGCAAATGAGCATTAGCCGTATGAGGCTCTGGTAATTGTCCCGAGGAGTGAGAGAGAACAGGTCTTCATTAGTGGCGTAATGACCACCCAATATCAGGCTAATAACTTTAATAAATTGTCATTACGTTTTTATTTCAGCTGTGTGGCTCAGTTCAGTCTTCAGGAGTGGATATTTTATTTTTCATTTATGCTACAAAATTGTACACAGCTTCATTTTGTTAATGTAAATAAAAAGTCTTAATATACATGGACTGGAGTGTGATTTTAATGTGCATCCTTATATTTACATAATTATAAAACATCACATTACAATTGCCATGTTGTTAATTATAATTACCAATGTGTGCAACAAATCCCCAAGAGCGATGTGGTTGTGCAGGTTTGTGTCGGCTCAGGGACGAGAGGTGTAAATGAGCATTCAGGCTTTAGCCTGGCACCAGCGCATCTTTCCTATGACTGTAATGTTCATATTCAGTACAATATTCAGATATGAGGTAATGACTGCATTAAGCAATAAAACAATAAAACTCTGATTTCTTTGAGTCGGCATTTTAACAATATCTGGAGTGTTAATTTAATTAGCACTGGGTAATGTGATGCTACACTGCGAAAAGTATCTCCCCAAATTAAGAAAACCTGAATTAAGAAAGTTTTATTATGATCTGAGTAAACTTCACAGGTAAAATTTTCTACCAATGGATTGGAAAAACAAGTCTTTGAATTTATAATCTAATCTAATGCTGCTTGAATTAAAAAACACACAGGAGATACATTTACTTGTTGAATCTGCTCAAATAAAGCAAAATGTTCTTTACTGACGTGGAGGGTCCCTGGTATTGCTTTGCCTGGAATGTTTCACAGTACGGCATTAAACCTTTTTATCTTCATAGAGACCAGACCAGGCCAAGTTACAGGTCAGATCTGTGGAGAGGCGACAGTCAGAACACCTGTTTTTCTATGGATTTTTGAGCTATAAAACCACCTGTAATTGAATAAATGTAAAGTAGAGCTGTTTAATGTCACACTGTGGAACATTTCAGGCAGAGCAATCATCTCCATAGAAAAGTTACATAGCGCATCTTCAATGTTGCTTTTCGCAGTGTACATTTTGCTTGATTTCTGCAGGAATTGATCAAATAGGCTGATATTTGAAACACTTTCTGTAACACATATGGAGTGCAGTGGATTCTGAGGCGTCACCTTCACATCGCGGCAGTGGGTGGTTCCAGTTGCGGCTGATCCCGTGTAAACAGGTCAGAGATGTTTCGCCGATGAGCGAGTAGCCGGGCTGGCACTCGAAGGACACGGTCATGCCCACACTGAAGTCTGTCCCTATCACATTACCATTTCGAAAGGGACGAGGATCTGGGCAACTCTGGAGCTGGTACGCTGCAAAGCACAAAATAAACATTATAACGATGACGCACGATTTGGAAATGTAATAAAACTGTTAAGTCCTTAATCTCCAATGTTCTGCCTAATTGAATTTTTTGGAAAGTTAAAAATGTTAAATTCTTGCACCAAAATGTATTTTCTGTGCTTCTTCCATTAGATAATAGAATAGGAAATGCATTATTCACCAGCCTGTGTAATTTGCACATTAGCAATGCGAATTAGCCATAACAAATTTAGGCCAGCAAAAAGATTTGTCATAGTAAATGTTAAAAACCGAAGTAACTGAAAAAAATAACACTAAATCTTTTATCATATAACCAGTCTATCCAAATAAAGTCCTAAATATTTGAGTACTGACTCTATTGTTCTAATATTTAACTGTCATGTGTCTGAAGCAGCAGTTCACAATAAAAATGACAATTATAGGTTGAGTTTATAATGAAGCATGGCTGACATTTCCTTATTCTAAAACATTGCTCACAGTCAACTTAAAAGGTGAAGCTGGCAAGTTAAAGTGTTCTGTGTTTACTTTATTCATCTTTATCCTAAATTGATGATGCACATAGGATTCAGCAATGTTTTAGGTCAATACTGTGATTTAAAATGTCCAAGGGGATCATAACTATACAGCAAACAAAAGCCTAAAGTGTGCCTCCTTCAAATGACAAAGCTCAGTGCATTGATGCCAGTTGATCAGATACTGAATGTAAAATCGAGTGGATTATGGCTGTGTTGGTACCTTGGTATGTGATGTGGAAGCCTGGTTTGTTCTGGGAGTAGTCGCTGTGGAAAAAGAAGCTGGTCTGGTGGGTGGTGCTGAACAGAGGTTTGGGGAGGAGGGGCCCACTGAAGCGGTCTATCACAGAGCCCGTCTCCAGAGAGCCACTGCGGATCTCCAGGTAATCATGGATGGCCTCAGTGGAGAAGTTCAGGAACTGGAGGTGGATGCCTGCGAAACAACACAGTGTGTGACATTTTCTGTAATGGAGAATAACGCGTCAAAGATTGGATTTTCACATTGCTGGTAGAAGCCCCAGCCCCTCAAAAACACACAGGATGATCCTGTGCGGAAGGAAGGGCTGAAGATCTGTTTTTATTTAAGTAGCAGTAAAAATTAGGGCTGTCAACATTAACACATGTGATTAATCACAAGAAAACCATCGCACTAATGTTTTTTTAAATGCAGATTAATCACACAATTTATTTTGAACGCACAGGTTCCTCTATGGAAAGAGCGATGGACCTGAAAGGCGGTGCAGGTTATTAGGTCAGTGATCAGGTCCATACGGGACATTAGATAAACTAAGGGAGTTTTCAGATGTCGCAGCGATGAACTCTTTCCACAGAAGCACAAGTTTAAAATACCAACTTAAAGCAAAACACGGGTTTGATTCAGCGGCAGAAACGACGACACTGCACCAACAACAAACCGAACACGACAAACAGCACCCGCGGCAAACTAGTGATAGACAAATGACAATAATATCACTTTTTGATAATAAATTGCATTTTTGTCAAAATGTTTTGCTCTTTTTTTTTTTGAAGAATAATTAAGTGAGATTAATCATGATTAATCAAAAATTTTAAGTGTGATTAATCTGTTTTTTAAAAAATTAATCATTTGACAGCACAAGTAAAAATACAAATACAAAAACACAAACTCAAAAGGGAGTTCTTTAGAAGTTTACACTACAACTACTAAAGCAACGGCCGCTCCTAATACTGTTCAGTGGCTAATACTCTTATTAACACAATCACTCCAACTACTTACTACTACATATACCTGCATATTGTACTAAAATTAATGTCCAGAAACACAAATAAGTACAGGGAAGTATCATAGACTGTATACAGTATAGTGTCTATATAATATACAATAGTGTCCTGACTGACGTCACAGGGCCATAGTGCTCGGCTCCAGTCAAATGAAGCTCGAGGCTGCAGTTACAGAGGCGAATTTGGAGCCAAGTTCCATATTACAAATAGGAAATGATCTACGGACAAAATAGCAAAATAAAAATGCAAGGATCATGTAAAGCGTGTTAATACGAAGGAATAAGAAGGACCAAAATGAGGCTCAGTGCAGCAATTACAGAGGGAGGGGTGACAGTCTGTAAAGACAACGGGACCCAGCGTCAGTGGATCTGGTTCACTTTCTATTTGGGGAGTTTAGCTCTGTCCTTTTATATCTCCACCGTTTGGATATATCCATATAAGCCGAGACAGCAGCTGCATTTCCCCAGCACCTTCCTAGGAACTTTTGCCAAGCACTTGTTTCTAGTTGCCACAAATTTGCAACATGCCCAAATTTTAATTTTTGCGATAGTCAAATTAATAATCCCAATTTAATTTACCATCTACTTAAAGGCAATCTATATAAATTCAAGTGTCAAGAGGATATATAAAGTCTATAGTTAGTATAAAGATTAAGTATAATTAGACAAAATAACCTGATAAATAACACTGAATTCACAGAGAACACATTTAGCACACAGACAGATTCCCTTAATAAGAAAGTTATTTTTTTTACCAAAGCCGACAGGTAGGTTGACCGTCCATGTGCAGTCTAATCCACTGGGATAGTTGCCAGGGTAACCGGGACTTAGAATCACTCCGCTCACATCTGTCATGGAGCCGCCGCACTGGGCTGGAGAGAGACACAGGATCAGGGCCAACACAGAAAGCAGCTGGGCTAAAATACTGTAGGCACTTTTGTTCTGTAAGCAAATAGTAAATAGGACACGTGTCTTTATGTCTTTCCCAACGTAGTTCCCCAAAGAAAATCTAAAACAATGTCCAATTTACCTTAACGTGGTGCTACAAAACGCTAATGTCCACCCATAGCAAATGTCTCTATTGAGGTTAAAGGTGCACTGTGTAACCTTTTGGCTCGGGGTCCGTCAGATGCTTGTTTCTATGTCATTGCTCTGCCTGGAATGTTCCACAGTGTGACATTAAACCGCTCCTCTGCCTTACATTTATCCAATTACAGGTGGTTTAATGCTTTTGACTGTGAGCGCTGGGGCCTCTCCACAGATGTGACCTGTAACTTGGTCTGGTTTGGTCTCCATGAAGATAGAAAGGTGAAAAAAACAATACTGTGGAACATTCCAGAGAATGCAATGACATTTGATGGAAGCTCAATTGGAAAAGTTACACAGTGCACCTTTAAAGTTTAGGAACAAAAAGTGGGTTTGGCCTCTTTACTGACCCCAGGAGGCTGAACTCAGTGTAGTCGGTATTTACTTTGAAAGATGTAAAAAGATTTGTTTAAACGCCGTCCTTCTGCTCAGGGATCCAAGTCAAAGTAGTAAAAGCCTGAGCATTGTTAGGTTAAATCAGTACACTGGGTACGTATTTAGTTTGAAAGAGAAGTGTCTGAATGTAAAACATGTGTTTAAATGTCGTCCTTCTGCTCAGGGATGTGTGTTAAAATAGTAAAATCATGAATCATGAAGTTACTCTGGCACTGATTGCAGCTTGTGAGCAGAGGCGTAAAATAATACAACAAAGGTATCTTGATAATTATTACCTTTTTGATTGCATGGTATATTTTCCAACACCCCTTATGTGAGAGGTGGGGAATTGCAACACAAGCATAAGAAAACACTAGCTTTAATAAAGTGCTGCTAATTACACTTTGAGAGGGATTATTAGACTAATAGCTAAATACATGTATTTAATCAGCTGTATAAAAAAGATTCAAGCTAAAAAGTGAAACAAAATGTGAGGATCTTAAAGCTGACATCCTGCATTATCTTCATCTCTATACATATTCAGATTCATTAGGTGCCTGCGGTGAATAAATCAGCATTGTGCAGGCTGATTAGTGTCCAGACCGGCCTCCTCCTGTGCAGCCTGGTGCATGCTGATGCCTCCACACACTGTGCATGTCTGTGGCTGCCGCCGGCTCTGCACCAGCTGAAAAGCGTACTCCAATCCCAGCCCAGAATACTAAATAATCATCTGAAAGCATGAACAGTAAGCTGATCAAACAGCTCATTTTCCTCTGAGTCAGGGAATAGAAGACTTGCATCATCTCTGCAGCAGTAATGGACTGTAGAGAGCGCAAAGAGCGTGTGTGTGTGTCTGCGTGTGTGTGTATGTGTGTCTGTGTGTGTGTCTGTGTGTGTGTGTCTGTGTGTGTGTGTGTGTGTATGTATGTGTATATATGCATGTGTGTGCGTGTATGTGTATATATGAATGTGTGTGAGTGTATGTGTATATATTATTGTGTGTGTGTCTGTGTGTGTGTCTGTGTGTGTGTCTGTGTGTGTGTCTGTGTGTGTATGTGTATATATGCATGTGTGTGTGTCTGTGTGTCTGTGTGTATATATGCATGTGTGTGTATGTGTATATATGCATGTGTGTGTGTCTGTGTGTGTGTGTCTGTGTGTGTGTGTGTGTGTATGTATGTGTATATATGCATGTGTGTGCGTGTATGTGTATATATGCATGTGTGTGCGTGTATGTGTATATATGCATGTGTGTGTGTATGTGTATATATGCATGTGTGTGTGTCTGTGTGTGTGTCTGTGTGTGTGTCTGTGTGTGTATGTGTATATATGCATGTGTGCGTATGTATGTGTATATATGCATGTGTGTGCGTGTATAGTATTTGTATATATGCATCTATGTGTGTCTGTGTGTGTGTATGTGTATATATGCATGTGTGTGTGTATGTGCGCGTATGTATGTGTATATATGCATGTGTGTGTGTATGTGCGCATATGTATGTGTATATATGCATGTGTGTGTGTATGTGCGCATATGTATGTGTATATATGCATGTGTGTGTATGTATGTGTATATATGTGTGTATGTGTATATATGCATGATATATGCATGTGTGTGCGTGTACAGTATGTGTATATATGCATCTATGTGTGTCTGTGTATGTATGTATGTGTATATATGCATGTGTGTGTGTCTGTGTGTGTATGTATGTGTATATATGCATGTGTGTGTGTCTGTGTGTGTATGTATGTGTATATATGCATGTGTGTGCGTGTACAGTATGTGTATATATGCATCTATGTGTGTCTGTGTATGTATGTATGTGTATATATGCATGTGTGTGTGTCTGTGTGTGTATGTGTATATATGCATGTGTATCTGTATCTGTGCGTGTATGTATGAGCATGCATGTGTGTGTATATGTCTGTATGTGTGTGTATGTGCATGCATGGGTGTGTATGCCTGTGTGTCTGTATGTGTGTGTGTTTGTAGTAGCGTGTGTGTTTGTGTGAGTGCGTGTGTGTGTGTTTGTGTGAGTGCGTGTGTGTGTATGTAGCTGTGTGTGTGTGTTTGTGTGCATGATGTAAGCTGTTGAATACTAACCGAGACATAGAGGCACCGGGTAGTTCCATCTGCGCACTGGCCCCGGCATACATGTGATGTGGGCATTACCCTGAACATGGGGAAAATACATTGAGTCATCACATCACACAAATGAGAACTGACTTCTAGTGTTCAGTATTCATACATGATCTGATTAGAGCAGCAGAATATAGAAATTGAGTTTGAGCAGAAATGGCTGACTTTACTGGTTAGACGTGCGCATTGATATTAAATACCTAAACCAGGATTTAAATGGATCTGACAGTTTAATTTTTGCTTTTTCTTGCATCACAAAACAAGTGATATATATATTGCATTCCAGCATCTAATTGTTATATGTAAATAATGGTTTGGGAGTTTCAAAGTAGGACCAAAATAAAATCCCAACAATTTCTTCTTGCCTGTTTTCTAAGCTACTGCTAAATGCAAAGCAGCTCTCGAGAGAATAGCAAACAAAGAACTTAATGAAGATATAATCACATTTCAATTTACAACCCAATATACGGCAGGAGTAAACTTTTATAGCCATTTAATGACTTTTATAACATTGTTAGAGACTATATGAATGCATTTTATCTGTTATTTGTGATGAAAAGTATAACCACATAGAAATAAAATCCAGTCAAACAAAACTACTGCAGCAAAGTTGTATTATGTGTTGTGTTGGTGCACTGCACACTTCCTCTGCCAGTCCAGTGTTGACTCATGCATAAAAAAGCCTGGTGCACACTACAGGCTGAAGGAATCTCCATTAGGGTCGGATTTAGGGAGCAGCCCAGGCTCAGAGATATTCATTATTCAGAAGTTAGTGAAAACTACACCACGACTTTGTGCTCTTTTATTCCACCTGCAGAGGAACAGCTAAGAGTGGGGTTTTCCTCACATGCCTGAAATAATTCTGGCTCTGTGGAGGATGGAAGAAGTGAATGGACTGAGATCAGAGAAACGAGTCTTGCTTTAAGGACGCATTTACCGTGTTGTTGGCCAGAGTTAGACACAAGTAACTTTGTGTAGGACGTGTTTCTTCTAAGTGCTCCAAATAACAAACCCACAGTGAGTGATTGTGGGATTTCATGGGCTGTACTGGGATTTTTCATGTAATAATGTATAAATTGTACAGATATATTGTAAAAATCAGCTCTTAAGAATGAAACCGCTTTGTGCTGTCTGCTATCTGCATCCAATTATAGAGCACTTTATCCTCAGCCAGATAATGTGTGCTGTATCATTGCTAGTTGTTAGCTTGTTGTTAGCTATACTGTGACAGTAAAACTCCACTCTGACCTTAAGAAAATAATTGTGGTAATACTTAGAATACTTTGAATGTGTAAAGAAAGTGGGGAATAGGTTTGGATCACTGAAAACTATTTAAAATGAACTCATTTCGTTTATTTCATTTCACGTTTTTAAGAGAATAAGTCCTTTTCACACACAAAAAGTATTTGTATTTGACCAGGGGAGTCGACAGGGGGACAAAGAGTCTGTTTTCTGGGGCCTCAGGATTTTAGGGGCCCAGAACTGGAACCTCTGCCTATTAATTAATATTAATCTCCTTGCCCTGGGCCCCCAAATTTATGTCGACGGGCCTGCTTTAATTTATTTTATTTTTTTATTTAACCTTTATTTAACCAGGAAAGTGCCACTGGGATTACTAATCTCTTTTTCAAGGGAGTCCTGGCACGCACACACTTTCATACTTATATATACTTTAAACTGTATTGCACTGCATATTCATTATACTCATTCAGTTTATTTGAGCTTGTAGAACAGAGACGCCCATGGATCAGTTTGCATCCCCTTCATTCAGGCCTTATACCGTTCTGCTCCTCTTGACCCAAGTGGCGTCACAATCGGCCACTTCACACACTCCAAAGTTCAGGCCATAGAGCAGAGCGGTGATGGTTTACAGACACATGTATTAACAGTGTTGGGGAGGAACGGATCACATGTACCAGCGTTACGTAATCAGAATACAAATTATGAGTAACTGTATGCGTTACAGTTACTGTTTCAGTGAGTGGTTATTAGATTACAGTTACTTTGTTGAAATAAATGGATTACATGGCGGTATTTTCCAGTTTTCACATTTTGGGCTATATCCCTTTTTTTTGGTAATTCCACTCATTACCTGAAACCCAAACAGAACACGCAATAAGAGCGACGTAAACGTCCTTTTAATACGTGGACCGCACCTCCTCCCGCTCTTGTACACCTCATCTCCTCCCGCTCTCGTACACCGCACCTCCTCCCGCTCTCGTACACCTCATCTCCTCCCGCTCTCGTACACCGCACCTCCTCCCGCTCTCGTACACCTCATCTCCTCCCGCTCTCGTACACCTCATCTCCTCCCTCTCTCGTACACCTCATCTCCTCCCGCTCTCGTACACCTCATCTCCTCCCGCTCTCGTACACCTCATCTCCTCCCGCTCTCGTACACCTCATCTCCTCCCGCTCTCGTACACCGCACCTCCTCCCGCTCTCGTACACCTCATCTCCTCCCGCTCTCGTACACCTCATCTCCTCCCGCTCTCGTACACCGCACCTCCTCCCGCTCTCGTACACCTCATCTCCTCCCGCTCTCGTACACCGCACCTCCTCCCGCTCTCGTACACCGCACCTCCTCCCGCTCTCGTACACCGCACCTCCTCCCGCCCGTACACCGCACCTCCCTCCTCGGCGCTCTCGTACACCGCACCTCCTCCCGCTCTCGTACACACCTCATCTCCTCCCGCTCTCGCACACCGCACCTCCTCCCGCTCTCGTACACACCGCACCTCCTCCCGGCTCTCGTACACCTCACCTCCTCCCGCCAGACACCTCATCTCCTCCCGCTCTCGTACACCTCATCTCCTCCCCGCTCTCGTACACCGCACCTCCTCCCCGCTCCTCGTACACCTCACCTCCTCCCGCCAGACACCTCACCTCCTCCCGCTCTCGTACACCTCACCTCCTCCCGCTCTCGCACACCCTCACCTCCTCCCGCTCTCGCACACCTCACACCTCCTCCCGCTCTCGTACACCGCACCTCCTCCCGCTCTCGTACACCGCACCTCCTCCCGCTCTCGTACACCTCATCTCCTCCCGCTCTCGTACACCTCATCTCCTCCCGCTCTCGTACACCGCACCTCCTCCCGCTCTCGTACACCTCATCTCCTCCCGCTCTCGTACACCTCATCTCCTCCCGCTCTCGTACACCTCATCTCCTCCCGCTCTCGTACACCTCATCTCCTCCCGCTCTCGTACACCGCACCTCCTCCCGCTCTCGTGCACCGCACCTCCTCCCGCTCTCGTACACCGCACCTCCTCCCGCTCTCGTACACCTCATCTCCTCCCGCTCTCGTGCACCGCACCTCCTCCCGCTCTCGTGCACCGCACCTCCTCCCGCTCTCGTACACCGCACCTCCTCCCGCTCTCGTACACCTCATCTCCTCCCGCTCTCGTACACCTCATCTCCTCCCGCTCTCGTACACCTCATCTCCTCCCGCTCTCGTACACCTCATCTCCTCCCGCTCTCGTACACCTCATCTCCTCCCGCTCTCGTACACCTCATCTCCTCCCGCTCTCGTACACCGCACCTCCTCCCGCTCTCGTACACCGCACCTCCTCCCGCTCTCGTACACCTCATCTCCTCCCGCTCTCGTACACCTCATCTCCTCCCGCTCTCGTACACCTCATCTCCTCCCGCTCTCGTACACCTCATCTCCTCCCGCTCTCGTACACCTCATCTCCTCCCGCTCTCGTACACCGCACCTCCTCCCGCTCTCGTACACCTCATCTCCTCCCTCTCTCGTACACAGCAACTCCTCCCGCTCTCAGTACACCTCATCTCCTCCCGCTCGTACACCGCACCTCCTCCCCGCTCTCGCACACCGCACCTCCTCCCGCTCTCGTGCACCGCACCTCCTCCCGCTCTCGTACACCGCACCTCCTCCCTCTCTCGTACACCTCACCTCCTCCCGCTCTCGTACACCTCATCTCCTCCCGCTCTCGTACACCTCATCTCCTCCCGCTCTCGTACACCTCATCTCCTCCCGCTCTCGTACACCGCACTTCCTCCCGCTCTCGTACACCTCACCTCCTCCCGCTCTCGTACACCTCATCTCCTCCCGCTCTCGTACACCTCATCTCCTCCCGCTCTCGTACACCTCATCTCCTCCTGCTCTTGTACACCTCATCTCCTCCCGCTCTCGTACACCGCACCTCCTCCCGCTCTCGTACACCTCATCTCCTCCCGCTCTCGTGCACCGCACCTCCTCCGCGGATACTGCGCTTTCCTCCTGTGCCTCCAGAACTAACCAGAACTAACACCAGGACTAAAACCAGGACTAAAACCTTAACCTCCTGAGACCCGAGCTTTTGTCTGGTGTGCATTTTTCATTTCTTCTTGCTATTTGGGATAAGTAGGACCTACTAAGTAAGTCTTCTGTATGACACCATTGGTTAAAAAATGTAAAAACATTAAAATGTATAAATAAATTACAAAAAAACAAACAAACAGCAATTAGCTGTTTATTTCAAGCCCTAAATCTGCCAAATGTGCCGTAGGTCGACCGTGAGCGGGTTGGGGTTCAGTGACTGAGGTTAAAAACACACAAAAAGGCCTGAAATTGTCAGCGTCCACAGTTTTAATTTTTTCTGGTTTTCAATCGTTACAAAAAAAAGTAGAGGTGCAAAAAGTGGAGACAGGCAGCAGTTTCCTATAGCAGCAGAAACGTCCAGCAATTTATAACTGTAAACTCATCTAAATATTCCTCAAGTTTACCTAACAACATGTACAATCAATAATATAACACAGTCCCAATGTCTTCAAACGAGGACGTGACATTTCCTGAGGCTCTCGTCTGCTGTGGTCAATAAAATGTGTCAAATTTTAATGCCAAATGAAGATACATTAAGATACATGAAGAGACATTATTGTACATAAATACATTGGTTTTATTCATAAATTTTGCATCTAAACTTTACCATGCAGTTTTTTTACTTTCGGGAGCTGCTGTAGAGGTTTTTAGTTGATTACAGGTGAAAGTTTAAAATAATTGAAAATCATGGTGCTAAGAGGCAAAATGTAATGTCCTCGTATGAGGCCACAGGGTCTCAGGAGGTTAAGTAATTTAATGGATTACGTTACAAACTACATGTTGGGGTATGTAATCTGTAATCTGTAGGGGATTACATTTTAAAAGTCACCTCAACACTGTGTATTAGTCTAATGTATATGTCAGGTTCTGTCTTATGTGTATTTTTTTGTGAGGACAAATAAAAGTTATCTTGAATCTTTCTATCATAATTTGGATTACCTGAAGTGAGTATCCTTGTTCACATGAGAACTGTACCACATCTCCCACCATGAACCGATCTCCAACTCTGACCCCGTAATTCGGCGTCTGCGGCTCTGGGCACGACTCTAAGCCAATAGCTGTTGAAAAAGGATAAAGTTACATTCAACAACTTTAAGAACAATGTTTGATAGAAACACACAATGTATAATACCTGTGTACTCAAGGTGAAATCCAGCTGCAGAGACGCTGATGTCTGAACTGAAGCTCAAATAGAGGTTGTTAGATGTACTATTGAGGAGCTGAGGGATGGTGGTTCCTGTGGGAAGAAAAAACAACACCGTGAACAGTTTATACATATGCTGTTCCTTAACTTGGGTTTGAAAGTGAATGACATTAGGAATCTGACAGCAACCACAAAGTCCCACACCTACATTTGGACTCTTTTTAAGTTAAAGAGAAACCAGAGTTACTTTTTTACATTGTAGACAGCAGGTTTATTTAAATCTACCTTTCAAATGTTGCTTGACCTACTTAAGGGAGCGAGGAGAACAAAGTGAAAAGTGGTACAGAGAGTTACTCATGCAAAGTGGTGCAATATTGTGTCAGGGGCCTCTGTAGACACAAACACACAGGGCACAAAAAGCAGCTCTGATCTCCTTATAAGAGGAAATGTATTATATAGGCCTGAAGAGGTGGAGGGACAACTTTGAGTCTTAATTATTTCAAAATAAGTTAATAAAAAACTGTATATTTAAATTACTGCAATTACCACTACTGAGGTCACACTACACTGCTAATTAGGACATGATCAAACTAATTATTACAACGACTGCTGCTACGATTACAATTAGGGAAGTCGACAGAGGGCTAAAGGCAAAAGGGTCTACGGCCCCGGGCCCTGGGGTCTTAGGGGCCCAGAATTAGACCCTCGTCTCATTTATTCATCCATTCATTTATATTAGAGGGGGCCCATGTGAGGTTTCCTGTTCCGGGCCCCCAGATTATTTAGTGCTACACTACCGTTCAAAAGTTTGGGGTCACCCAGACAATTTTGTGTTTTCCATGAAAAGTCACTTTTATTTACCACCAAGAATTGCAAAATGAATAAACTACAGTCAAGACATTGACCAGGTTAGAAATAATGATTTGTATTTGAAATAATATTTTTTTCCTTTAAACTTTGCTTTGGTCACAGAATCCTCCATTTGCAGCAGTCACAGCCGTCAGACCTTTGGCCTCCAGCTGTTCATTTGTTGAAGGATCTGGAGAAATTTCACCCCACACTTCTAGAAGCTTCTCCCACAGGTTGGATTGTCTGGATGGGCACTTTTTATCTTTTTATGTACCAGACGGTCAAACTGCTCCACAGCAGCTCAGTGGGTCTGTCCATAACACTTCTGTCCACTCTTCCTCTGTCCAGTGTCTGTGTTCTTTTGTCCATATTAATCTGTTTCTTTTATTGGCCAGTCTCAGTTGTGGCTTTTCCTTTGCCACTCTGCCCTGAAGCTGCATCCCAGAGTCGCCTCTTCACTGTAGATGTTCACACTGGTGTTTTGTAGGTTCTATTTAATGAAGCTGCCAGATGAGGACCTGTGAGGCGTCTGTTTCTAAACTAGAGACTCTAATGTTCGTATCTTCTTGCTCAGTTGTGCAGTGGGGCCTCCCACTTCTCTTTCTACTCTGGTTAGAGCCTGTTTGTGCTCTTCTCTGAAGGGAGTAGTTCACACCGCTGTAGGAAATCTTCAGTTTCTTGGCAGTTTCTTGCATAGAATAGCCTTCATTTCTAAGAACAAGAACAGACTGTCGAGTTTCACATGAAAGTTCTCTTTTTCTGGCCATTTTGAGTGTTTAATCGACCCCACAAATGTGATACTCCAGATACTCAACCTGCTCAAAGAAGGTCAGTTTTATAGCTTCTCTAACCAGCTGAACTGTTTTCATCTGTGCTAACATGACTGCACAAGCCTCTGACGCAACGAGCAAACACACTGTACCATGAGAACACTGGAGTGATAGATGCTGGAAATGGGCCTCTATACACCTGTGTAGATATTGCACCAAAAACATTTGTAACTAGAATAGTCATTTACCACATTAGCAATGTATAGAGTGTATTTCTGATTAGTTTAAAGTTATCTCCATTGAAAAAAACAGTGCTTTTCTTTAAAAAATAAGGAGATTTCTAAGTGACCCCAAACTTTTGAACAGTAGTGTACTTTAACTACAACAAATACATCATGATCCAGTTGTTAAAGGTGCATCTGTATACAGTATATGTATCTGTGCTAGAAGAGGGTCCACGCTCACAGAAAAGTCATTGCTGATTAGAATATTCCTCAGTAGGGTATTAAACGCGTCTATCCTGTATAAAATGTGTGTTTTTGCTGTGAGCGGGGTTGCCTCTCTACATATCACCACATCTGACCAAAAAAAACCAAAACCTGTGCCTAGAGTCAGTTTTTTTTTTTTTTTTTTTTGGTTATATGATAAGATTTAAGCTGTAAAAGGTTGAATCAGCAGCTTCCTTCCATGACTTCCATAACAGATGCAAAAACATGTGCTACATTTAGAACAGTTTTTATGGGAGAAATCTGCTCTTATTGTGTCGGTGGCATAAAATAGTTTCAATATTACGGTTTATTGTATTATGTATAATATAAATACTTCAGCAACATATCAGACTTCAAAATGTGTTATTGTGACAGGTCTGGCTGTATGTAATAATTTGACTTGGTTGACATTGACAGGACATAAAAAGAAGTAGGGACAAGGCAGAAACTAGAGCTAAAGCCTCAGGTATAGGACAGTTGGCTTGTGTTTGTGGCAGGTGAGTTTGCAACAAACTTCTGAACAAACTAAAAAGTGACACTCATTAGCAGGTTTCTGAACAGCTCCCCTGCTGCTTTGTTCACAATCGAAAGAAAAGCTCATTCATTATAAAGACGGCAAAGTAAAAAATGATTTCCTCTTAATAATAAATGATGATGATGAAAAATTAACTACATGGATTCAGCCGTAACTGTTATTTCGAGATATACGACAGTCTTAATTAGCAGATGTTAAAAAGTTATAGCTCTTGCTCTATTTATTTATTAAAAGCTATGGAAGCACGATGTAATCTTTGCGTCGTAAAGATGTCGCTCATAGATTATGTATAACATCACCGGTCTTTAAATAACTACACAATGCAGGAGATAATGAAGGCTGTATTAGAAAGTCTGGAAACATGTTGACCTTGATCTGATGCTTTAATCACATAAGTGAACAACTACAGAGTAACGCCATCCAGAACGTGCACTATTTATGCCGTTAGACTATAATAAAATAATAATAATTTCACTCCCACTATCTGTGCAAAAATAATAATAATTACCTATTATTACATTGTAGATTGTAGATTTTTAAAAAATAATCTACTGTTTATGTATTTGAACTATAGAACTGTTCTCATGAGGGGTCCACCTCCATTCAGAGGTTACTGCTTTGCCTGGAAAGTGCCACAGTATGGCATTCTTCTTATTTATCTTGGATTAATTCAGTTAAAGGTGTTGTTAAAACAATACCTAGACACAGATGCAATTGTTTAGTGTGAGTGGAGTCAACCTCTCCACAGATCTGACCTGTGACTTGGCTTGGTGGAGTCACTTGCTTCTCCACATGGAGAAATTGCATAATGTGGAGCATTTCAGGGAAATAATCTCCATCGAGACAACCTGGTGGTGAACCCTATACTCCCAAAGTTACACATTATACCTTTAATAGTTTTCATTTGTTTTATTTAAACATCTAAACTGAACCTTGAACCAGTTTCAAGCGTGCACTGTTTCGCTGTATTCCTTGACTTATACACGTCTTCTCGTATGTTTGTAGTAGTTTCTATTCCGAGCCGATATCAAGGAGCGCGAGTATCAATTAGCCGAGTGCATTTCTGGTGAGTGTTTTGAAGAAGACAAACAAGCAGGTGTCAGTGGGTGTCTCCCCACAGAGCTGTGCAGAATGTGACCAGCTCAGCTCGTAGCAGGGGGCCAAACTCTAACATATTTCATGCTTCAAAACATTGCACTGTTTATAGTGTTGGAAAACAAGTCAGTTTAAACCTTTCATTATAAAACTTTGGGAAATGACACTGTTTGAAAAAAATGAATACACAGAATGGTCTTGAAGCCTGTTTCAAAATCTTTAACTCTTACTGCTGAATGAGCGTGTCTATTACTGTTACTACCACTGCTATAGAGCAGAAGTTGAAGGATTCAGCTGTGTATTTACCAGAGTAGCTGCCGAGTCGCGGTGCATGGTTGTCAGCACCATCATAGAAATCCAGGGAGTCCCAGTTATGTTCTGTAGCGAAGCTCACAACTTGAATCTGAAAAGACAGAATCGTATGGAGAAGAGAAACAAGGTGAAACTGTAGAAAAATGCACATCAGTGTTAGTATGGTGCTTTTGGAGGGTTAGTTGTGAGGAATAGTGTACAAAACACTAGTTACTAATTTCCATTACACATATTTAATAGGCAACAGACCTGTTAGTGTCAATGAAGCCTTGAATTTTCAAATGTAAAAATGTGAAGTGACTCCTTCAGATGTTAAGTGATATGACCCGTGCAAGGCAGGTTCAATATTTCTGATATAACCTCTGTCTTGTTGCTGTTCTGTGCAGTTGCCTTTGTGTTTGTCCATGAAAGTAGTTTAGCTCACACACAATCATTCATTATGTGTCTCGATTAGATCCTATCTCCTTATCTGTGGATGGCCCTCTCTCTCACACACCATCCATCCATTCAGCCTCTCCAATAATATCTTATCTCCACTGACATCCTGCCTGCTCAGCGTTTAAGCCAATGATACAAAGGTCAAGCAGGAAGCGCCTGATGGTGTTACCTGTATTCCGGCCCCCTCGGGAACAGAGACCTTCCACACACAGTTCTGGTTATTGTCATAGGGCTCGGGGTATCCGGGCGACAGGATCGTCCCACGCCGAGCGGTCAGGACACCCCCACAGGGAACTGCCGTGGGACAGAGAGGAGGGAGGGGCCAGAGGATTTTAAGAGAAACAGGGTATATGCTGTGTAGGATATGACCTGCTCTTTTTAGAGAGGACACTTTCTAATAATACTTTTATTATAGTCATCCATCAGCTCTATAGTGGGTATCATATATTTGGTACTATATATTTGGAATATCTAGGTGATATTGTTAATCATGTGTTACATTATGTTAAAACTCCAACAGTTTTTACCTAATAGCCTAAAACTCTGCTTTAGTGGCCCCATTTAGTAAACTAATGTTTACTAAATGTGGCCACTAAAGCAGAGTTTTTACACTTATGAGTGTGGAAGTGTGAGGTTGGGACATGTGTGGGTGTGTGAGGCCCTTTTTATGTACTGTACACAGTGTCTCTATATTTCTATCTTTTTCTATAATTGTATTACTTTTGCACTGAACAAATGCACTTAATGTTGTATTTGTTACAATGACAAATAAATATCTTCTAATATTTTAATTAAAGCTGAGGTACCTAACCTTTTGTAAATGAGCACATTTTAAGCTTTGAGTATATTGTAAAGGCAGCATTTTGTGACAGAATAAGACGGCTGTGAACTGTCTGTAGATAATAATAGTATTTTTTAAATTTCTCATCAACCCAGAAGTAACCGCTGAACTCTGACGCTCGGATGGGCCACTGCAGTTTCACTTTCCCTCCTGAAAAATGAATGCATGTGGATATTAACGACGCACCAAAGGGTTTGTGAGAGCTACAGGGACGAGTTGGACAGATTTAAATATTTACTTAGTCGCTCTGTGGTGTGACGAACTTCAGCTTTAACTGCTGATGTGTTTTATTACAATAGATTCATGGCATAATTCTTCTTTTGACAGTTTTAGCACAAATCACTACAAACTAAGTGAATGTTTTTAAATGACTAATCCACCTCAGTACTGTGGAGAGAAATATAAAACAGAAGCTCTGCCCACACAATCCAGCCATGTGCAGTATAAATACACATTTTACCTATACACGTTGGCAGTGTGTCGTTCCACTGGGCCAGGTTATCCGGGACACTCTCACAGCGAATGGCGGTTGACCCATGCAGGACGTAGCCCGGGTTACACTCAAACTGAACCAAAGAGCCCACCGCAAAATCATTCCCCAGACGTTTCCCAAACCGTGGCTCCGGAACCGAACTGCATTGAGTGGAGCTTGTTCTAGGTACAGCTGTGAGGAAAGAAAGAGTTTGTGTCATTCATGGTAAACAACAGATTTACACTGATTCAGGACATGGGTTTGATTGTTGGGTTGGACCATCTCCACCTCCTGACTCCTCCTGCAATGTCCTGTCATAATGTACATATGTGTTCCTTTTGTTGCTCTTCCTCTATTTTCCTTTTTCTCTGTAGTAGTTATGTATAGTTCTTATAGTTAGTATAGAGAGTTATGAAAGATCGTGTATCACAGTAGTAATCTCATAGTTTCCCGTTTCAGTTTGTAGTAAATAAAGATCATTATGTCACAGTTAGACTCACTTGTTTAGTTCAGTTTTATGTGGGATTATAATTTCTAGACTCATCTGTTTAGTTCAGTTTTGTGGGGGGTGGAGGGGAAATGTGGGATTGTTCTTTTTTAATCACTGTAAAGTGCTTTGTGTTACATTTTTGTATGAAAAGCGCTCTGTAAATAAAGTTTGATTGATGATTGATTGTTAGACTGTGTATATACGGTATATCAAAGGCCATGTCTAACCCGCTAGACACCTCGGCCAATAGAAACCATGGCCATCGTCTCTGTTTCCAGTTGACTTTACATTAGAAAATTGTCGTCCCCTCTGTAACTGCTGCAGTGAGACTTGTCATTTTGGTCTATTAATCCACTCTACATGATCTTGGTGTTTTTACTTAGCTATTTTGTACATAAATAAAATCCTACTCCTCCTATTTTCGCTCCTCTCATCACACTCTCTTTGTCCACTTGTTTATACAGTGTACGGTTTGGATGGGGAAAACAATGCTTCAGCTTTATGTGTTTGCAAAGCCATTCAGTTTACACACTAACCTTGATAGACAAAGTGAAATCCCTTTGCAGTTTCTGGTCCAACTGTGGTAAACTTGACCGTGACTTGGTTGCCTGTACTCAGAGGGAGTGACTCACCTGCACAACAGAAAGCACAATTCAATGCAACGTGCTGCCTTCTCATATTTTACCAGTTTTGTATCCCCATCTATTCATTTTACCCGAGTGAGAGCCGGACAGAGAAGACAGGAGGGTGTTCTGCTGCGTGGGGCCGTCGTAGATCTCCACCACATCATTGAGAGAGGTTTGGAAAAGCACAAACTGTCCAAACAACACTGAAATAAAGAAGACAGAAGAATATGTTAACTGTAGATGAGTGGGGGCAAATTACCATTCTGTGCCACTGTTGGAGCCTGACCCTGAAATGATAAAATTAACCTGCAATACCTCATTTAAATTGTATTAAACTCCAGTGTCAAGTTCCATTTGAAGTCACAAAATTACACATTAGAGGAGTTCATAATCAAAACATCACCTTGTCTACAGCTTAACCAAAATCTGCTCCCACAATCTCCAGAGCTAAATGGACTGACTTTGTTCTGGCCGTCTGCAAGTCTCTATAGGACTGTGATAACATACAACGTTAAATCTGTTCTGCATGATATTAGAATGTAATATCTGCCCAAGTGTGATAAGCTATAGCAGAAATTGCCTTCAGTGGATGAGAGGTCTGTGGCAGAACTATTAAAAGTACCAGTGTATGTTTTTTACAGATAATTCACACCACTTTGTGCAGTTGCTATAGACATCATTATTACTAACCCATGAAAACCAATTTCAAGAGAAATATGAACATCATTATGTCGCTCATAACTATTCGAGTTGTGAATTTTATTTTGTGAAAATCTAAATCTTTTGCCTACAGCTACTGCAGACGAGTATTTCTGAACTTGGCAGAAGTATGAAGAAATATGTCTTAATATCTCTGCTTAGACTGAAGCCCCTGTTATCTGTCACCTTTAGGTTATTATCAGGATTAAGTTAGCTAGACATAAAAAACAAACTTCTCAGTTAATTTTGCATTTTAACACACTGTTTACAGAGGCCATCAGAGCTCATGATAAGTCCTTGTGGTGTCACGGCTATGTTGAATATATCTGAAGATTGTCTATAAAGTCAATTTAATTACCTATTTTACAGTCAATTAAATACTGTCCCTCTTTAACTGTGGCTTTTAACTGTATGTTTTAATCACACTTAATTTGTTTATGTTGTTGTAAGGCCTTGGGTGTCCAGAAAAGCGCCTAATAAATAAAATGTATTGCATCCATCCATCTTCTCCTGCTTAATCCGGCTGGGTCGTGGGGGCAGCTGCTGCCCAATCCTCCTATAAAATGTATTATTATTATTATTTTTCAAGTAACACTGATAAGACTCATAAAACGAGAGGTGGTGAAGAGGCTTTTCAGAAGTGCATCTGATGAGGATGTAATGTTAAGGCAGAAACATATTTGATTGCTCTACGTCCCACGATTGGCCACAAACTTAACGGAAGAGATAAAAATGCTGATTATACAAAAGAGTCGACTTTTAATCTTCCTAGTTTGTGTCTCAGATCAGATCATTTCACTTGATCTGAGCACACGTGATTTTCAGTAGTCAAAAGAGAAACTTGCATCAAAGTGTAATTTCACAACCTTCTACCTATTTTCAAGCCTTAAAGGTGCATTGTGCAACTTTCCTGTTTCCATGCTGCTGGTCTCCATGGAGATGTTATTGGTTTGCCTGGAATGTTCCATGAAATGACATTAAAAACACCTATTTAACATTTACCCATTAAGGGTGTTTCTATTATTCAAAAATACAGTAAAATAATTGTCTGTGTGAATAGGGCTGCCTCTCCACAGATCTGACCTGTAATGTGGCCTATAGTTGTGTTTTTTTTAGATGAATAGGTTCAGTCTCTACTGTGGAACATTCTAAGCAAAGGAATAACATCTCCATGGAAACAAGCAGATGACTGACCCTCCACCAGAACAGTTTGTGTTGCATTTTCTGTATGAAATGTGTTCCTTTGTGAAGCTAAAGAAAGTTTTGTTTGGGTTCATATAAGAAGTAACTCACAAAGTGCTAAAGTATCTCTGTGTTCATGGTCACTGCAGTGGATCTTCTGTCTCTGGGCTTAAGGCTGGACATTATGTTCAGTCCTTTTCAGGGTTAAAACAACAGGCTGTTGTTTTATTCATTCTCATCAGTTAGAATCATTGGTCCACTTGAGTTCATCTAAACGATGCCCCAGTTTAACCCGGACAAATCATCTCCTTTTGAGACCTGTTTAGATCAGTCCTATCGTATGTTTACCTCATGTTGATGTTATGAGCCTGTTTGTGTCAGGCAGGATCAGGGACAGACGGAGCTCACGTGAGGGACAGAAGGTTTTGGTTTTCTATTCTTCTTTGTAATTGTGGCACAATTGCTTTCATAAATCCAGACTCTTTGATTTAAGACAACTTTTCTCCAGTTTTATTCTTCTCGGATTAAAAAATCCACAACAGATGCTCTATAAATAAAGTTTGATCGATTGTATTGAGAGATGCCGTAGCAAATCTACAAAATGACCAATATAAAACTGAACCAGTCTGATCGAAAATGGGGTAAACTATACTGAACATTTTCTAAACTGACACTTCCTTTTGGGTAACGAATGGGAGTCTCTCAAAGCACCGGCTGCGCTGCTGACATTAAAGTTATAATTGCTGGTCACCATATATATTTCTCGGCACTGGTGGTAATCCTCCCCCTAATACCTCAAGCTTCCTATTGTTTTATATTGTTTTTGTTCTCTGTTAATAAGCAAATAAAAATAAAGTTGCAAAAAAAAAAAAGTTTGATTGATTGACTGAACTGTCTGAACACAGGCTGCACCTGCACCACTTACTTTGCACATGCTACAGCCTGTGTGCCTAAATACTGCACATTCTATCTATAGGACACAGGCATCACAATATGAGACTATGTTATAGACACAGAAGTACTAGAGCAGGGCTCTCCAGCCTTTTTCTTCTACCTGCCGTTACAAAATGAAAATACCAGAGAGCTTAAGAGCCATGGAAAGCCTTAGATGGGGACACTGAGATGCCTATAAATTATAATCCTTTATCCATTTATTAGTGCACAAAGTGAGGCATCAAACGTTGACATTTGATTAATTACCATTCTGTTTTTTGTTATTCAGCAGAACAGGGATAATTCAGAAATCCCTTGGAGAGTTATGATTGAAAATAATGAAAACATAATGAGATACAAATTTAAAAATGGTGCTTTTTCGTGACCTTGTGTAAAATCGGACACATATTTAGAACATTTACCTCACCTCAAACCCCCAGAAACAGTGTGATTCAGGTCCTACAGGTCTCCAACTACACATCTACAAGTGCCAGTGTTTGGATGATGGTTAAAGTCCTTTTTACAAGACTGTGTTACATTTTATTCACAAACTTTACTTTTTCAGACATTCTTTTTTTTTTTTTTTGCGTCTTATGTGAACAGTTTTGTAAAGCGCGGGAAAGATCTGCCAGATTTAATAAAGGTTTAAGAAACGGTGTCTAAGCAAGTGAAAAAGAGGACTTGAAAAACATGAAATGAATTATGTTTCCTTCTGCCTCAGAGAATACGCCACAGTCGGGATAGATCTCTCTCCACTGCTCTTTTCTGCCCTTTGTCCCAGGAGGAGAGGTGTAAAGGATTAAACGTGAACATGGCTGAGGATTTGGAGTTATAAGAAGGTCACTGGTCAGAGCCTCTGTAGATTTCAGTTTGAGCCCACTTCACTTTCCTCCACCGTCAAAGCACAACAATATAACCACCTGCCCCATGGCTCTTCTGCCTCTAACTCAGTCTGAGGGCAGAACTGACCATTATACAATACAATGAGTAAAAAAGCATCCAAACTGTTTTACATTCACTGTTCTCATGATTTAAAAAAAGGTAATACATTTATTTTTCATACAGTTTTGTTCTTGTGAAGGTGTAGTTGGCAATATTATTAAAATAATTACCAATAAATGGTTATAGTATCAGGATATATCATGATATATTATTGTGATATTATGATACGTATCTTATCGTCAAGGCAACGCACAGCCCTAAATAACAGTATATGCACATAGTTTTTTCTTATATGCACAAGAGGAGAGGTTTTTTTATCTGACTCGTTAATAGTAACAGTAATATATTATGCTTTAAGCTATTATCTTATGTTGTATTTCACTGTATTGTATAATCTTCACATACGTCTCCATGGTTATACACTGCACCCTTAAAGATCCTGTAAAGTCCATATTTACTCAGATTCTCATGCTATAAGTGGAGTTATTTTACAACTTACAACTTTTAAATGTGTTATTACAGCGTAATTGACAAATTATCAACTAATCACTATACATTATTCAACCTCATATTTCAGTTTAAAATATAATGTGTAAGCGGTGCTTCTTTATGTCCTGTATATTTGGTTCTAATGTATTCGAACACTGGAACACAGCCCTTCAAGGAGTCATTGAAAAGAGTGGAGTCAGAGTTTCTTGTCATAAGTTGCAGATTTGTCATAGTCATGTTCAGAGGTGAGGGGGCAGGATATTGAATGGACATAAAGAAATTGTCTTCGTCAGCAGAAAATGGTTAAAAGCTCCCACGGCATATAGATTTTTAAGGAAATGTGAGTGATTAGAGTTTCCATCATCCCCTCCTGGTACAGTGAGGCGGTGCAGAGCAGGTGGTGCGGCTCACAGTGGAAGCCTTCACAAAACTCATTAGATTTATAACATGGAGATATGGCATCACAGTCATTATTTAGAGTCACACAGAGACACGAGTGATGACTGCTGTGGGCCAGGAACTCAGGAGTTTACAGGAAGGAAGCTGCACAGACACTGAAGATGGAACAAGACACCGAGCTGGATTATTCTAGTAAACCACTAGTCAATGTCAGCAATTAGTCACCTCGTTAAATAACCTTCATTAGGCCTGACAGATGTTTGTTCTCACTAATAGGGACTGAGAACTTACAGTTTATTACCTAAATTTCTGCATAAATTCCAAAACTTAAGGCACAACCTTCTGTCCATTTTCAGGTCTTAAAGGTTTGTTGTGCAGATTTTCTGGTGGAGGGTCTGTCACACGCTCGTCTCCATGGAGCTGTTATGGCTTTGCCTGGAATGTTCCATGATATGACATTAATCACACCCATAGCATTTATCTGAGTGCAGGGGGGCGCTGTGTCCTTAGACAAGACACTTCACCATTGTCTAGTGTGAAAGTGGAGTGTGTGTGTGTGTGTGTGTGTGTGTGTGTGTGTGTGTGGTGCGTGCGTGCGTGTGTGTGTGTGTGTGTGTGTGTGTGCGTGCGTGCGTGTGTGTGTGTGCGTGTGTGCATGCGTGTGTGTGTGTGTGTGTGTGTGTGGTGTGTGTGTGTGTGGTGGTCGGAGGGGCTGATGGGGCAGATCAGAGCCTCACTTCTGTCAGTCTGCCCCAGGGCAGCTGTGGCTACAACAGGAGTTTACACTGAGTGTGGAGTGAATGAAGAATGAACTCTAAAGCTCTTTGGGTGTGATGAAATGCACTGTATATTTGCAATGATTAATTAATAATTAAAGGATGTTTCTATTGCTCAAAAATACAACCACTCTCTCTGTGAACAGGGTTGCCTCTCCACAGATCTGACCTGTAATGTAGTAAAGTCAAACATGTATTTCTATAGTGAATTTATGTTTTTTAACCAAATAAAGATTGAAATATCGTGACTAATATAAATTGTATGAAATATATAAAGTAAACATCCTACTATAGTTTTATTGAGTCTTATATCAGCCGTATGTGAACTTTTAACAATGTCCTTTATCAGACAAAATGTCGCACACAAAAGCTTAATTAAAAGTCGTAACATAATAAAGTAAAACTTGAATAAGTAAACAGACTTGATCTGTAATCATGTGGTCACAAACTTCTCTACATTTCCACTAAGAAGAATCCTATTTCTATTTTCATTGCTCCAGAAAAAAAAGAGCTTGTTGTGTTAACGTCTAATTTTCTTTAATTTACTTTACTTCAGCGCAGTCTTAGAAGTCTGTCTATTAGCATGATGTCACTTTTTATTTTTCTTTGTCAGATGGATTCAAATTGGATATTGTTTGATGAATAAAATGTGGCGCTAACACCAAACGATCTGAGACAGTTCTTTTTTTAACACAGTGATATCTCTGTGTGGACCTCAATCACACGTGCTCAATGAGGCAACTCGGCCCCGTGAATCAATTTACAGCTCACATTACTGACGAGTAGAAATGTTTCACAATGTTCTTTATGAATCACAATTTGTGCATTGATCGACCTTCAGCTTCATCAAACACAGCAGAGGTTTTGCCACGTGCATGTCTTATATAACAGAGGTTACACTCTCGACTAATTACGAGGAAGTCATCTTATTAAGCACACTACTTTTAATTGGCTGGAGATCACCAAAGGCACAGTTATTTATAAATGTAATGATGTCTTGAGTGTGTTCAGCAGTATCGACTTCACACTTGTTTGAGATACATGCCAATATCTGAGTAAACACAGTGTGTGGTAACATAAATCAACAGTTTTTAGTATTTGGCTGAACCTGAGGTCAGAACAGCCTCAGTCCACTACAGGGATGTCACTATATCCAAGTCTCTCAGGCAGATTTTTTGTGGAGGCTAATAAATTTTGCATCTGCAATTTTTTACCTTTTAAAATTCCTTGACGAGCCATTTGTTCTGTCAGTCTCCACAAGATTTAAAAGTGCTTAATAACAGTTATTTCTTCATGTAGTCTGAACTGAATCTTATTTTCTATAGAGTTCCCTATGTTCTTTAGCTGCTGCTGCACCATAACTATGAATTTAAGCAAAGAGACTTGTGATTCGATCGATTGTGATGGTCCATGATGTTATTGTGAGACTTTTGAAGATTAACAGTTATTGTTACATCCCGACTTATCAACTAGCTGGTCCTTTGAGGTTGTGAATTGAACTAAATATAACTACAGTGTTCTGTTGGCAGCCGAGGCTGGACTCACCAAACTCTCGGGGCACAGATATGGAGTAGACACAGGTCTGTCCAGAGGTGTAGTTTCTGGGAAAGTTTGGAGATAAAACCGTCCCGTCAGTCCCTGTTGACCGGCTTCCACAGGGCGCTGCACACAAAAAAAACATTATCAAGAGGAAGAACACACGCAGCTACACACAGTACTGAAGGGTGTTTAATGCCCTCATCCCATTAGAGGGGCAGAGGAGCTCATCTCCAACAGACTCAAACACTGAGATACAGGACTCCCTACAACTGTACAACTCACACTCATATCATCTTTGCACTGTTTTTTTTACTACTGATTCAGTATTTATAAAGACCATTTATATGTTTTACTCTTTGATATTATATTTAGTGCTGTCAATTGATAAAATATTTAATTGCAATTAATCTCATGAATGTCATAGTTGAATTATGATTAATCACAGATTAATCACATATTTTTGGTCCCTTGAATCATCATTTTAATACTCTTTTGTTTTTGTTTTTATTGCAAACCAGAACAATCGTCAGTGAGACTTTGTGCTCTGCAACAGTGTGAGTGAAGAGTCTCTTCTGTCTTCAGAACAGTCACATAATGGGTGAAATAATGTGCTGTGACCTGAGGTAGGTCTCATTGCTGAGGAATGTCCAGTGAGTTCCAGTTAGTGTGACTGTGTTTGTCGCCCCAGCTCCTGTTGTACCCGGGGCAGTCGCGCTGGGGCTTTTGGGCCGGGCTCAGTTGGGTTCTGTGGACCACGTTTGCACCTGTCGGTCTGTGGTCAGGGCGTCGCCGCACGGTGCTGTTTGTGCGTCGCGCGGCGGAGCTGGTGGTTTTGGCGGGGAGGGTGGGTCCATCAACAAGTGGAGTCTATTACGCGATGGGGCGGGTGTGGGTCCTGCTGCTTGTGTCGCTGTCCATGGTCCTTGTCGCGGATTCGC
The DNA here is from genome assembly GCA_030686955.1 of Odontamblyopus rebecca. Taxonomy (NCBI): domain Eukaryota; kingdom Metazoa; phylum Chordata; class Actinopteri; order Gobiiformes; family Gobiidae; genus Odontamblyopus; species Odontamblyopus rebecca. The sequence goes on from CM060669.1 coordinate 754,683, forward strand.
AGTATGTTTTTCTCATGCAGAGGCATCGGCGTGTGCAGGTGAGCCGCGCTTTGGCCCACCTCCTCCAACTGGGACTTCTCAGTTTCGTACAAACTGTTTTCTTTCCTGTTTACAGCCAGATCCTGTAGTTTTCCTAACGTCACAGCAGTGGCCACAGGAAAACTAGTCCACTGAATCACAAAGTGCGTTAATCTCGCAATAAAAAAATTAACAGTGTTAAAATTGTTTTGAGTTAACCCGTTAATAGCGCAATACGTTTGACAGCACTAAATATATTGTGATGTATGAGCTTCTGTGCCCAAGTAATTTCCCTTGTGGATCAATAATATTTGTCTAAATTTAAGTCTAAGTTCGCATCATTACCTTGACAACTCGGCAAGGCCCTGTTCCACCCCGGTCTGCCGTCATCTCCCATACTGCACGTGAGGGTCGAGTACCCCTAAAATGAAGAATTTACAATATCACAGAATTATTACCACACTTGTAAACTACCTCAGTGACAAAGCAGTAACTGTGAAAGATTATTTAGCTAAGAAAAATATTGCCTTGAAAGTTTCAGGAAGACAGGAAAGTCAGAAAACAACAAGTAAATTATAAAATCATGTAGCAAATTGGATCTATTGGGGATTACAGTTAAAAAAACAACAAACCTTTCAAACACTATGTTATTAACTTACTTGATATCATTATCAATTTAATACTGTCATAAGTAGAAATAATGATGATGATATTTAATTAAACCAATTTGGCTCATTCACTTTTACCTGTAATACATATCCAGCTTCACAATAGAAGGTCACGGTGGATCCAAGTTTATAATCAGATCCGAGTCTCGTCCCGTTCAAAACAACACCAGGGTCAAAGCAAGACTCCCTCAGTTTGGCTGCAGACAGACAAAAATAAAACGAGTTCGCGTTAAAAGAATCTGAGTCGACGCAGAACTATAATGCGGCCTAACGAGGAGCTACAGACGCACATGCATAATACAGAGGTATTAATAATGAGTGCGTCCCTGGATATAATCAAACAATGCAGGCGATTCTTTGGCCTTTGTAACAGTCGCTTTGACTTAGTGACTTTCTCAAGGACTGAGCACAAAGAGGCTCCTTATCCCATGGCTTTAACTATGCCACATGAACCTTGTGAATTATGGATTTGGCTCCTTTCCCAACAGATTACGGGCCACACTGCATCAACTTAAACTTGTGTGTAGCTCTTCCATATACATGAAACATCCAGTGCTGCTTATGTGAATAGACATAACAATGCAGTGCAGAAACTAACTGGACAATTGAAAAGAATAACCAATGCCGACTGCAAAAGACATGGGACCAAGTTAGAATACTACAGATTTAAAGTCTGTCACACAAAAGACCTAATGTAGGGAATCGAATTGAGTTATTTTCAGTTTATGCATATGTACTGCATGTATGTCTGCATGTGCAGTAAGGATGATTACTACATCATTTTAGAAAAGCGAGCTGTGATTTGTGTTTTCAAATCAGGATCCAGATGGCCAACCATATTTTAAACAAATCCAGGAGCATTACTGTGATATTTTAGAAGAAAATGAAATATGAAATGATATACTAGTAAAAGAAGTCTCTGTATTTCACTTTGAAGCGGTCTAATCAACAAGGTTTTATTTGCACAGTTTTATTGTCTCATAAAAACAAATGCTGTTTAGTGTTTGCAGAATTAATAAGCCGTACTTTAAACTCTGAAATATATTTTCTGAAGGAAAGTACCCTTATATTCCAGGTGGAAGCCGGTGTAGGACACAGACCCATCACTCCGAAACGCCAAGTGCATCGTGTTGGAGCTGCTCTCGATGCGCTCGGGGAGTTTACTGTCCTGAAAGCTCCCGATCAGAGGGCTGTTGCTGTCCGGGCCGTCGTAGATGTACAGGAAGTCATAGTTTGGCTCAATGTTGAAACTGCCATAGATAAACAGAAGCAATATTATTATCCAGTCGGCAGGTAACAATATCCACATTTCCCTGTATCATAGTTTCATGGCAAGATATTTACTGCAATATTTTGTAGAGGCTTACAAAATTGTGAATATACTACTTTATCCTTTAAAACTGCCTTTGGTTCTGTCATAAACCAAAGAGTTAAGATTTAAAAGTGCTGCATAGGTCTGTGCAGTTTCCTATTGCTGCACCATAACAATGAATTTAAGCAAAAAGACTTGTGATTTGATATACAGTGATGGCCCAGGATGTTTCTGTGAGACTTTTGACGACACAATAGCACGATATTTTGGTTATTGTTACATACCTACTGTCCAATTACATACACATATTTCTATAGCATGACTTAAACTATTGGGTGGTAGAACTTGAGTACATTGAGAACTGGGTTCACAGGCGGTTAATACGAGGTTTATTTTTTGACCTGAATACCCAGAATAAAGCATGATAACAGACTAATGATAATGAACAAATACTGTAGACTTTTTTAGGCTTAGCAACTGCTTAATTAAAGTTTCGGAGTTATGGTTGGGGTATCAAGTACTTTCTAAGCAGTGTAGTTATTATGAATTGTAATAAATTATAAATATATTCTTTAGCTTAAAGGTGCATTGTCCATCAAATGCTTTTCTCCATGGAGATGGAGATGCTGTTGCTTTGTCTGAAATGTTTCACACTGTGCATGTATTTCTAGGTATTTTTGAGCAATAAAATCACCTGTAATTGAATAACTGTAGGTTAGAGATGTTTAATGTCATATTGTGGAACATTCCTGCTAGAGCAATGACATCTCCATAGAAACAAGCAGGCGATAGACCCCCAAGTGAAAACTGAAAACACTGTGGATCTTTAAGTGCAAAAAACACGTTGTTTTAATATAGGATGAACACTGCCTGATTTCGTTAGCTACTCAATAATTCATACGCAGTGTTTGGTGTTGATGGATGACGATGACATTTTAACAGTGTCATTTAGAGTGAATCTTCACCGTTGTCACGCCCTTGTTTTCCATTTAGTGCCACTGTTGTCTTAATGCCACATCAGTCTTTTGCTTAGTGCTGAAGTAAATGTGGTTTACCTAATGAAAGCGAGAGAAAGGACGTAGTCAGAGTTGACAGCTATGAGCCAGTCGCAGTCCTTGGAATGGGGATACGGGTGTGGGTAGTTCGGAGACAGGATAAATCCATTGGAGCCCGTTAGGTTTCCTCCACAGGGAGCTGTCACGTGACCAGAAACAATGCCATAAAAACAATAACGGTAACAATAAAACACTGAAAATTCTCTGAAGCAATCAAATAAAACTGTCCTCACCGATACAGTGCATTGTAAATTTACATTATGAGATTTCCCAGCTTAGAAAACATTTGCAGGTCGGTAATGTCCTTGAGCAAAGTACAAAATACTGTATCCACGGTACATAAATTCATAGAAGCAGCAGTGGCCTCACCTATGCAGACCGGAGGACTCGGCTGCCAGTAGTATCTATTATCCACTTGTATGCAGGTGATTTTGTCGTCCCCCTGGAGCTCGTATCCTGGGTCACACTGAAAGGACACAGAATCCCCCGGCTCGCGCCCATCTCCGCTCCTGCTGCCGTTCATGGGGACACCGGGGTCCCTGCAGGCTGTGGCCACCGAGCCTGGATGTGCAGAGAGAGGAGAGACACGGGGTCAGGCAAGTCTAGTGCTATGAGCGCATTAACACAGAGGTGAAGGTGCACTACGTAAAAGTTTTGGTAGATGATCCCCCGGCTGCTCGTCTCCATAGAGATGTGATTGTTTTGCCTGGTAAGTTCCAGAGTATGACATTAAACTTATCTGTCTACGTGGAGTAAGTAATAGTAAGAATGTGCACGTTTAAAAGTAGGTTTCAACATCAAAAACCGTATTTGAAGAGATGCAAGAGGGATAAGTTTAATGCCAGACTGTGGAGCATTCCAGGCAAAGCAACTTAGCCAAAATTTAAGATACAAACACTTAAATCTATCAGAAAATTACTTAAAAGTAGTGGAATTACGACAAGTTATCTTAAAATAAACAACCTCTAGACTAAAATGAAGCAGTCTCAGAACTTGTAAGTAGATAATAAATCTGAAAACAAGATGAATAATGTGAAAAGTTTTAAAGTCTTGGCCAGATCAGAGTCCTAAAAGTTACATGGTGCACCTTGTCAAATATGTAATTTAATGTTATATAGTGACTTGAATGTATTTTTAACTGTATCTCGAAATAGCAACTGATAATAAATGTAAATACTACCAAAAATAAGACCAAATAAGTAAAACTTCTGAGGAAGAAACCAGACCCTGCATAGCTCATCTCCAATAAAACCCCCATAAACACAGGTCTCCATGTCATTTTTCATAGTTTGCTGCTGTGTGTCCAGGACATACTCGAAAACTGAATAGCGAATCCGGACTTGCTGATGTAGAAATCGGTCTCGAACTGAACCGTGACAGTGTTGAGAGTGGAGTGGATTCCCTCGGGCAGCAGAGAGCCGCTCAGCTCGGCCAAAGACATCTCATTCTCTGGTGGCCCATCCCAGACCTTCAGCATGTCGTGACTGGCCTCGGTGTCAAAAGACAGAAACTGGAGGCTGTAGGGTGAGAAAAGACGATTCAAGTTGGATTCAAGTTATAAAAGAAGAAAATACAGATACACATGAAAGAAAACAAAAGCAAACATTCAAAAAATGTCAATTTTTTAAAGGTTTGTTACGCAAAATTGACTCTTAAGCGCTTTAAGCCATGTTATATTGTAGTTACCTCTTCAAAAACACACCCAGAGTTGCGCTTAGTTTCATTCACATGTGTTTGAGAAACGCTGCATTAATGGACTGTCTACAGCTCCACAGTTTTCTATTTTTCTATTTGAGAGACAGTTTAAATAAGCAGGGTTTGTGTGTGAAATGTGTGAAGGAAACAAAACACGACCCCCGGTATGTTTGTGATGAGGAAACAACATTATATCATAGATCAGTTGTGTAACGTCCTCTTTAAGACAATAAGCGCTGGAATTTATGAAATTATTGGGATTACATCTTGTTATCGTAGTTGCCATTAGTCAGAAGCACAAACAACACATTTCTTTTAGGCTACAACCCCACACAAAGGCACCAGTAGAAAAATAATGTCCACCATTTCTGCTTTCGGTTCCATTCAATCTTACCTCACAATATTTCCAGAGTCCACTTCAATAGTCCAGGTGCAGCGCAGATTATTGTCATAGGGAAAAGGGTATCCAGGAGACAGGATCCGGCCCGAAGACTCGCCTTTGAAACGACCACCGCACTCAGCTACAACGCAGCAATACACAAAGGAGACATTAGCCCGTGTCAGTATTAACAAACAACATGTCCCCTACACATGTCCGCAAAACATGTTTGTCTGTTTGATTAGCCCAGTTCAACCAATGAGCAGCAAAACAGTATGTCCACTGGAGCTGTATGACAAGCAAAGCCTTATTTGTCCTGGTTTATCAGTGTGCTCAGACTCGCTGCGTTCACATGAGTTGGCAGAAGGGAGTGATTAAAGCATCACCAGAGATATACAGACATATAGATTCAGCAATCCATACGGAATGACTGGGACACTGTAAACAGTATTTGGAAATAAATGCCACTTTTACAACTACATTTTAGCTATGACATCATCTCGCCCAATCACAGACACTAAGGCAGGGTCTGGTCAGTGCTGGAAACACCAGGGGCCATAGAGGCGCAGCTGTGCACACTGTTGTTGAGTCCTTGGGCAAGACACTTCATCCACCTTGCTTCCATGTCCATGTGTGCTGGTGTTTGAAAGGACAATTACCCAGTGGCTAAAATTGGCAGGTTTACTACATATACAGCATATCATATTCATTAACATGTACTGTAGGGGAATCACTTTAAAAAAGCTTTAAAAATAGAAAACCTTCTATCTTTTCATCATTGTCTCATACTTCAAAAATATAATATCTTAAGTTTTGGACATTTTAGAAACTTTAAACTGGCCTGCTCGGTGTATAAGGTTAAATGGACTCGCTCCACCTCCTCTGGGGGGGTTCATTTTGCCCAAATCCAGCTCTAGTGGTCGGGCAACAAGAGCCTGTACCAGAGGCGACTGTGTCACACTTTACAGACACACAACATTCAGGCAGCAGGAGGCAGGGACAGAAATCTGGAACAACATCCAGCTGCAGTAAGAGACTCTACCACATTTAAAACCATCTGAAACAATGGCTTAAGAGAAAACAGATCTGTGATTGTAGTATCTGTTATTCTACTGTAGCACACTTTATATACTTTAAAGTGAGTGTTACTAGTGTGGATCTTTTATCTTTAGGGTTTTGGTTTGGAGCATGAAGGGGCCTTTTCAGAGGCACTGCATTCCAAAGTCATCTGGCAAATGGTGCGATGGTGTCAATCGATCATCTTTAGGTAATCCATGCAGAATTGTCCTGGGTAAAACATGTTTTTCTGGTAATCCAGATGGTCAAGAGTGGGATGTCCTTATAGGAACTATAAATGTAAGCCAAACACGTTCTTCTGGGTCTTTCTTGCTTTTAAGAGGCTCCAGACTCTAACTGTCTGTTAATTGTCTGACTCTATTATCTATATTTATTAGAGTTGCTGTTAAATCATTTCTCAAGCATCTGCCTCCTGCGAAGTATCGGGGAAACCAAAAAGGGTAAATTCCTGGATCTTAAACCACATGATCACTAATGTTCTGCTTTTATGTAAATGTTGTACGTCATGATTCTGTTTTATTGTGTTTGTCATTGACAGTTTGTCTCTTGTGTGAAGTTGTCTTATGTGATTTCTGTCTGTCTGACCTGCAGGGACTACAGATGTAAAGTCGCCTTTGGGCTAATTCTGGCATATTTACAAGCATTTGTTCATTTGCATTGTCCCTTTAAATAAATAAAACTAAACTACACTACTGCTCCATCCAAAAAATAATAAAATATGTTTCTGGTGCCATGTCTGTGCAAATTGGAGCATTCAATTTTCCTCGTTTCACTTCGTTTTCAATCTTTTTAATTGAAGTTGTAAAAATAAGCTAAAAGTCCAAGTTTCTGTGAAGGAGGGAAGCAAAGAGCTGAGGCAGCATTTCTCCCAAAAGAAAATCATTGCACATTATATAACCTCCCAAATAATTCCCCTGCTCTCTTTTTGTCTCTCTTGGTTCTATATTTTCACAATCTCCATCCTCTCTTTGCTTCCTCTACCCTCAGCGTGTTCATCCTGCTTCAGGCTGCCCTTCGCTTTCTTCCACCAGAATACATTATCAGGAATAATAGCAGCAATATTAGGAGCAGGGAGTGAAGTGAACGCGGCAAAATAGGAAGAAAAACTGCAGACTAAAAATTGGAAACCTTACGAGTAATAATAAGACGCAATATAATATTAAGACTGGAGGTTAGCTGAGGTCACGCTGCTAAAATATAAAGTCGCAGAATATAAGCTACTGGTTTTATGAGTTGTTTCATTATTGATAGTGGGACGGAGGGAGACTTATTAAGCTGAATGCGAAATCACAAAGTTCAGAGGAAGCGGAAAAGGAAGAAAAGGTGGTTAAAACATTGAGCGGGCATTATGCTTGTGGCACCCATCTGTGGAGCAGCTGTAGCCGGAGCTATTTCCACGCCGTCGCTGTATACAGGCCCGGCATTTGTTTGGGTTTAATTAGTGAATGCAGTCAGTCAAGCAGGCGCCTACTGGGAAGGACAGCAGACTTTTCCTTTAAAGACACAGATGCACAAATGTAGAAATTAGTTATAGAAAGCTGTCACTGAATTTGGATTAAGCTACATTTAATTAAGATTCATTTTTTGGGCTGTGCCTTAGAAGAGACAGAAATCGGAGCAGAGAAATGGAAGAATTTGTGGAGGAAACAGCACTAAAACTGGAAGCAAACAGGAGAATAAAAGATGAGAAAATGTGGTGATTAAGATTAAGGTATATTTAATGAATCAGTCTTAAAGAGGTACATAGTTATTAAACTGTATGTAACTTAAACTTAACTTAATTAAACTGTATGTAACTTAAATAGAAATTATGTTTAAAATAGATAAATCGAGCAATTAAAAGTTCAAAAGCTTGATCTTGTTTTACAATATTCAAAAGGGCCCATATAACTTTATTTTCTGTTACAATGTTGTTTCCTCATCAAAAACAAACCTGGAGTTTTGTTTCATGCACATTTAATACACAAACCTGCATATTTAGGTTCTTCTCTCAAACAGAAGAACCTCTGTTCCACCTCGTGATGTCATGTGATAATAAAAGACTGTTTTCTTTTTTCACCTTCATTAGAATGATTCAGATCATTTCAGACCTAGAATTGCTCAACTCTACAGAATTAAAGGTAAAATGTAGCTGCAAACGTGAAAACTACCACAACATGACATCACAAGGTGGGACAGAGCAATTCGAGCTTTGGAGACACAGACAGAATATTAAACCAGAATTATTCAGACGTGTGAATGAAGTAAAACACAATTCCAGGTGCGTTTCTGAGGAACAAAAACACTGCATCGACTGAAACGATTTATACTTAAGTTATTTAATGTGTGTGGGTTTTTTTGGCCCAATTCTGTGGTGCATTTAACTGTGAACTATGTAACTCTTGGATTGGCGTCCATCACCTGCTTGTTTCTATGTGTCTTTGCTCGGCCTGGAATATTCCACAGTATGACTTTAAACAGCTCAACCTTAACACTTATTCAATTACAGGTGGTTTTATAGCTTAAAAACCCTTAGAAAACAGGCATTCTGACTGTATGGAGGGCTCCCTCTCCACAGATCTGACCTGTAACTTGGCCTGGTTTGGTCTCCATGAAGATAGAATTGTTTAATGCCACACTGTGAAACTTTACGGAGAATCCAATAACAGCTCCAGGAAAAAAAGCATTGGGTGGACCCTCCACCAGAAAAGTTACAATTAAATTTAACATGACAAAGCAAAATAGTGAATTAAAAAGAGATTATACAGCAATTCAGGGGAACAAATATTATACATGCGAGTAGAGAGAGAAAAGGCGGAGGCGGTGTGGATGTCTGAAAACACACCATTGTCAGCAAAACAAGATGGACGACACAGCACAACCCCCACTGCTGTGGAGGAAACCGATCAATTGGGCTGCGTCCAGGTAAACTGTCCTGAATAAACAGGCTTTTGTACAGTCTTTAGAGCAAACCCTGTGCTGCCATATCCAGACAAAATCAAAAACCCGATCCCGGAGGAAATTGGCGCCCCAGCTGTTTTTCCTTCCACATTATTGAACGTTCTTGTAAGATTTTGTGTAAAAGCGCCAGGGCAGAAGTGTATTTGAGATATTCCGCCTCATAATTCATATTTTATTAGATGTGGCGCTGTCAAAATATAAAATACACGGTTAAAACTATTTCTTTAGAGCAAATCTATAATGTTCTTGACCTTTGCCGTCTGAAAGTCAATAGACAATATATTGTACTGATTTTTGAGGAAATGCAGTTAGTCACTTCTCTTCTCTAAAAGAATGTTTCTGAATGTTTCTGAATGTTTCTAGGTCGAAGAGCAGCCAGTCTATTCACATTTAATTGGGCACAGGAGCATAACATTAAGCCTTTGTACAAACATGAGGAATAATAGCAGCATTTTAGTTTGTCTGGCAAATCATTTTTCTGTCCTTTTTCAGACCTTAGACCTGGGTATTTCATAACTTTATTTATTTATATTTAAATTTTTTAATTTCTGACTTTTGATTAATTGTTTTGTACAAAACGTTTCACTGATGTTTGAATCACCAGGCTGTACATTTTAACTGTTTTAATAAGGGTTACTTGACAATTTAATGAATAAACACAAATTTGTCAAAAAAAAAAAAATATAGCTGATATGGCGTAGGGCTGGGCGATATGGACCAAAAAATATATCTCGATATATTTAGCTATATCTCGATATACGATATATATCTCGATATCTTTACAGGAAAAATAACCCCCTCCCACACTACTGGAAAAACAACAGACAAATTTTATCTGATTAATATTCATTTAGTACTGCACTTAAACACTCTGCACCCCTTTTTGGACCCTCACCCACAGTTTAAAAACCTCTTCTTTAAGAGAACTTCCACTGGCACTTTAAAGAAAACTGCTTCAAAGTGAAAAAAGTGGCTAGGATTTTTAAACCTGTATTTTGACATTCCAAACTGGAGTAACATTCTCTCGTTTTAAAGTGATGTTTAGTCTCTGCACGTTTACCAAACCAAACGCACATTGTGACAAATATGATCGCACTCAGTATTCAGACCTTGAGTCCGTGACAAGACCGAGTCCAAATGCGCTCGAGTCCGAGACAAAGCTCTCGCTTTAGAGAGGGAAGTCCAGTGGCATGGGGCTGTCTAATGAGTGGTGGGTCAGGTGTGCGTCATGCAGCGGTGCGCTCCTCGTTTAAGGTGGGTGTGAGTGTGTTTTGAAGCGGAGTTTGTTCGTATGAGTGATATCGGCGCACACGCAGAGCTCGTATGCTGGGGTCGTGCGCGGTCGCAGGTGTCATGTGGTACTAAATGCACGTGCGCTGGGCACGTGCATTAAGAAAGTTTACGTTACGTCTGTGCGCAGCTCCTTATTGTGGCTGCAGAACCGCTCGCGCAGAGGCGCCTGTTTTGATTTCCACGTTCGCACAACGAAATATTTGCTCTCAAATGCGAGTGAAATGGGCGCACTGGAGAGCCCTGGTCCTAGTCCTGGTTTAGTCCACGACCGAGCCCCGGGCTCTGCGGCCGCGTTTAGTCCTGGTTTAGTCCTAGTCCTGGTTTAGTCCGCGGCCAGCTCCTGGCTCTGGGGATGAGCACAGGGGACATAAGCGAGGAGGCGGAGGCGACCGCGCCACAGAGAAGGCAAAACAAGTGAAGCGGCGAAATCAGAAGTAAACGTAAGCATTATAGCGATATATCGATATGTCAATAATCATATCGAGTTTCAAAAATATCTCGATATATTTAAAATATCGAGATATTGCCCACCCCTAATATGGCGCTATATAAGACCCTAAAACCCGCTGTTGTCACTTCTATCACCTTTTGATTGTCTAATGCTGCGTTCAGACCACAGCGTCAAAAAACGCCCTGGACACCTCTATTTGGACGCCTTTGCATTTGTATTTAAACGCCCCTGACGCGTCTTTGACGCTGTGGACAAACGGAAGAAAAATACTTGCTGCGGTTCCAAGGCGTCCGGTTGGCGAGTGCCAAGTGTGGAGAGAGTGACTTTAGTGTATTTATTACATAAACCACATGAGCGGAGGCCGAGGGTCTGAGCTGCAGAGCTCTGAGCTCTGGTTTGCAGGTCTTTCTCTTTCTTCTCCTTCTTGATAATAACATCTCTACGTCACTGGACGGTCTGTCCTGATGGGCTGATGTGGCGCGTCCAAAGATAAAAGTTCAGCATTTCCCACTTCAGATGCCGACGCCCTGGATGCTCAAGACGTGTCTTGTTTTCATTTTTATTATGATTGTATTGTTTAAATATTTATTCTATTTCCTTAATAAAAAACAAATAACATATGTTGTTTTTTTTGTTCAGATTTTCCATCAGGTCTATTTTCAAAGAACCAATGTCAACAACGCGCTGTACACACTGTGGGATGTCATTTCACACATCTCCACACAGTGTCCCTTGGCTATCTTCCCATAGCAAATACAGAACATACCAATACAGGAAGGCAGAGGATTATCCCAGGCCCTGCGCTCGCCCGTCATACACTTGAGGGTGGTGGCTCCGTGCAGGGTGTAGCCGGGCTCACATCGGTACGTGATGCTGCTGCCAGAGAAGTGCCCTTGGTCGTTGACCTTGAATCCAAACTGAGGCACCCCTGGGTCTTCACAATGAGATAACTCGAAACCTGGAAAGATAAGAAGAAAATGAGGCAAATCCTTTTCATGTGAACGTGCTCCGCGGGGGACGAGCAGTGGGATATATAACACCCACTCAACAAAACAAGATCTGGGTCATTGGAATACGCAACTAAACTCTGGCACAAATTCAGTCTGAAGGACCTGACTTCTCTCCCGTCTGCCTCATCACTTCTCCAGAGTTTACCCACTTCTCGCCTTTCATCACCTCACTCCAAATACCCCTCCCCACCCCCTCGGCTTCTCATCCTCCCATCCCTGTCTCCAGGCTGATATACAAAATTATGGAGGAGAGAGTTAATTGACGAACAACACGGTTTGTTTTATTTCTCCCATCTAAATCTGAAGACAAAATTATACTTGAGATGCTCCTACATCAGGAGCACATTTGATGCACTTATTCAGTTAAATAAACGCGGCGCTCCGGAGTTTAATGGTGATTCACCTGGAGAAACTCAGACAAAGACAAAAGCATCAGGAGCTTTACTGAATGAGTCTAAATCTTTGGCTCTCAGACCTCGTGATGAAGGGCGTGGCACATCTTCCCCCTGCAGCCTGGACAACGGAGGTGTAGAAGTGAGGATGAAGAGGGTGAAGGGGAAGATGAGGGGATGAGGAGATTGAAGGGGACGATGAGAGGATGAGGAAAGTGAAGGGGATGATGAGAGGATGAGGAGAGTGAAGGGAAAGATGAGAGGATGATGAGAGTGAAGGGAAAGATGAGAGGATGAGGAGACTGAAGGAGACGATGAGAAGATGAGGAGATTGAAGGAGATGATGAGAGGATGAGGAAAGTGAAGGGAAAGATGAGAGGATGAGGAGATTGAAGGAGACGATGAGAAGATGAGGAGATTGAAGGAGATGATGAGAGGATGAGGAAAGTGAAGGGAAAGATGAGAGGATGAGGAGATTGAAGGAGACGATGAGAAGATGAGGAGATTGAAGGAGATGATGAGAGGATGAGGAAAGTGAAGGGAAAGATGAGAGGATGAGAAGTGGAGGGGTAATGGGCAGGAGGTGGAGTGTGACTGGATGAGGAGGAGGAGGAGGTGATGAAGGCTGGGAGCAGGTAAACTCTGGAGAAGTGGTGAGTTCTTCCATTCCTCACATTTCATCAGTTCTTGTGTCATATTTGGCGAGAGGAAAACAGGTGCTAAGAATAACTTAGTGAGACAACAGCAGGAAATTGATCAAAGACACAACCCCTCCTGGACTGAGGGAGTGTGACGTCACCCTTAGCGTCCGGCTCCAGTCAAATGAAGCTCACGAGGCCAGCACTTATAGGAGTGAATTTGGAGTTCCATAGTGTACACAGGAACTTATTTACAGACAAAATAGCGGAATAAAAACAGCAGCATCGTGCAGAGTGGGTTAATACGAACATTTTAACACCAAAATGACGAAGTTAACTGCAGGATTTACAGAGATGGGGGAAAGCTAGAAAATAGAAAAGGGACATGGCTCCTCGGTTGTGCCTTCAAAATGTTCATAAAAAAGCAGAATAAGAATAAACTGCATACAAATAATAAAACTTAAAATACATAACACATCCAATAGCAATGTCAACCAGAACTGACTAATTGGCAAACTTTAAATACTGTACCAAGGCAATATCTTTCAAAAGATTCAGGTTAAATTTGAATAAATGTACTGAATGACCCCTGAATGACCTTTAATGTGCCACTCCGACAGCATTAAATCAGCGACGGCCAAAAGCAGCCATACTGCTGAGTATTTATGAGGCAGTGGTATAAAGTAATGAATAAAACATGAGCATTTTTAACTGTAAAGGGATCGTAAATGTTTTGAAGTAACTCAATTATTAACATAATATGCTGAGCCCATTTGAAAGGTTCATGTCTTAGAAGACCTTTCACACACAGAAACAAACATGCATTATTTATCATCATTTATCAACCACATTGTCAGAAAGTCAAATGAATAAAATGCAGTTAAATGTGCACTATGTAAACAGCTCTACCTTACATTTATTCAATTACAAGTGGTTTTACTGCTCAAAATACCAAGGAAAAACAGGAATTCAGACTGTGAGCGGGGCTGCCTCTCCACAGATCTGATCTGTAACTTGGTTTGTAACTAGGTTTAATACCGTACTGTGAAACAAAGTAAGCAAAGTTACACAATGCACCTTTAAAGTTAACGTGCAGTTACAGGAAAAAGGTGAGCTATGGAAAGATGATTATATAATGACACTAACTCCAGAGGAATGCAAATGATCCGCACGTCTCCATTTAAACAATTAGGTTTTCTAATTCAGAGGCTGATCCGAGGGGCACCGTGAGTGTGGCGAACACGACGCTCCTTTTAAAAACCGTCCCACATAGAAACTGTGTGCTCGCTCACTCTGCTTTGCTAATCACTTGTGACATGTTTTGTTTGATCGCTGCAGTGGGGAAAGTACAATCAGTCTGATGATGATGAGAAACATTTAGGCTCACTATAAATTAAACACAAGTTGCTTTTGTGGAGATGTGATTAAGCGGAGCCACTTTAAGAGACTCTGAAATGACTATTGCCACGGTTAAAATGACTGGTGTTTAGAGTTTATAGCCACATCTAAACAGGTTAAGTTCTTTAATGGTGCACTGTGTAACTTTCTTTGATGAGAGTCGACTCTCGTGTCTCCCTGGACTCTGGCGATGTTTTTACCCTGCCTGGAATGATGCAGTGTTACAAAAAACATAAACATTTTGCATTTCATCAGTTACATATTTTTAAATGTGTTAAAACCAAATGCCTTTGCAGTATCTGTTATTCTACTGTAGCACACTTTATATACTTTAAAGTGTGTGTTACTAGTGTGGATCTTTTATCTTTAGGGTTTTGGTCTTTGGTCTTTGGCCTTTTCAGAGGCACTGCATTCCAAAGTCATCTGGCAAATGGTGCGATGGTGTCAATCAATCATCTTTAGGTAATCCATGGAGAACTGTCCTGGGTAAAACATGTTTTTCTGGTAATCCAGATGGTCAAGAGTGGGATGTCCTTATAGGAACTATAAATGTAAGCCAAACACGTTCTTCTGGGTCTTTCTTGCTTTTAAGAGGCTCCAGACTCTAACTGTCTGGTAAGTGTCTGACTCTATTATCTGTAAAATAAATCATATTTACATTTATTAGAGTTGTTGTTAAATCTTTTCTGAAACATCTGCCTCCTGCGAAGTATCGGGGGAACCAAAAAGGGTAAGTTCCTGGATTGGGGATCTTAAACCACACCTTCTTATATGACCATGGTCACCTCTCCACAGATCTGACCTGTGACTTGGCCTGGTGGCAGATAGACTCTTTAATGCCACACTTATCAAAAACACTTTTAAGGGCCATTTATCGAACCAATCACTTTTCAGTCTTATTAATTTACAAGGGACAATCTTGGGGAAAGCAGGCGTAACTTTGAGAGAAAAATCTTATATGATTTTGGTTCAGTCTGACTCAGCATCTTAGTGCCAGTGGATGTGGCAGCCTCCTTCTACAGGACTTTAATGAGGATTACACCCTGTACATATACCATACATATCACTGATGTATATCATGACTACATTATTACAATGCATTATCGACTGTACTGCAGCTGCACTCAAATAAACCTGAACATAATCTTTACTTAGATCTGTAACTAATAACATGTTTATGCAAATGTATGAAAATGTTTCAACTTGTCAATCCATAATAAACCATAAAGTCTTCTGAGGTGAAGTGCCTTTAACAGGCTCAGCTCTAATCGCTAATTTAAATGCACGCAGCGGTAATATCAACAAGTGCACGAGGCTTTATAAGTCCTCCTGCGCAATTCATCTGTGACCCCAATACACACATACTCTATTAAAGCGTGGGAGTTCCTGCTATAAAACTGCAGACTGCCATAAGCACAAAGTCTTTCATAACAAAGTTTACTGAGAACAATTGATTTTTAACACAAAAAGTCAAAGTCCTATAGAGTCTCATTCATTTGTTCTTAACCAGGATATGAAAATGAGCCCCATTTACCTTTGGATGGTCTCAATTTTAAAAAGATTTGTCAGACTTTTAAATAATAGCCTACACAGTGAGGAAGAAGCCTCCTGTTGTGTTGCTTGCCAAACCTGACCTGGTTCTTTTAATATGGAGCAAATTTTGGATGTAAAAAGAGCTGTGCGGTCACCCTCACAGCACGACTTTCCCACTAGTCACTGTTAACAACAGGAAACTTTGGCCACTCACTTGAATAGACCAGTTTAAATCCTTCCCCTGTACTTTCCCCGTCGCTAAAAAACTCCAGCCAAAGATGATTGGACGTGGAGATGAGGGTCAGCCCCAGCATGGACGTCCCGGTGAAAGCTCCGAGGACATGGGCCGTGCTGTCTTTCCCATCATGCACCTGGAGGAATAGCACAGTACAAATAAATAAGATGTAATTTCACAGCTGTTAGTCAGTGCAGTATAGAGGTGCTGATGAGGGTAGTAGCAGCAGATGTGAGACATGCAGAATGACAAAGAGCCATCACAAACTGTCTGTTTACCTTGAGTATGTCCCCCTGGGCCAGATGAAAGGTGCGCGCTGAAATGTTGATGCCTTTTCCAGCCTGCACCTGAGGCAAACATCAGACAGCACAGATTTCAGCTAAATTAACAAGCACTGACAAATAGCTGACAACATGGCCGGCAATGCTGTTTTTTATCCTTTAGTAAAAAAAATAAAATAAAATCATCAAAAAGAAACAGCGGATAGAACAGAACAGACAGAACATGAGTGATATCCTGTGTTCAAATGTGTTCATTGCTGATCAATAGAGAATCTCTCTCAATAGAGATTTTTCAGGACATGACCTCCATCCATAAGGGGAACTCCTAACACAGTCCTGATATTATTCACTGTAATATTTTAGGCACAGAAAATAGTCATATTTCATAATGTTGGGTCATCAGATAATAATAAGGATTACTTGCTGGCGGGTTGAACTCTAAGCCACTATTTCATCTGTGGCTAATTGAAAATGTTTTTGAGTGTGCTGTAAACAGCCAGAAGATGTGTAATTCTAATTACTCAGGATATAAATCCAATATTACTACTGTGAGAGGTTATGCACTCTGCAGTTATGCACTGCAGGAAGATTAACAACTTTATTAATAACTTTCATGGTTCAACATAGTATATTTGTAAAAACAGGAATGGTGACATCTGAAACGGGTGTAAATCAAAACAACATAACATGACTAGCACGTAAAAGTACAAAAGTAAAAGTAAAATACGTACCTGTATACTGTAGATGCACTCGTGGTTATTGTCATAGTTCATGGGGTAGTTTGGAGACAGAAGAATCCCTTCATTGTTGATGACAGAAGAGCCACACTCAGCTGTTCGACAAGAAGAAAATGTGATTAGATTTGTTCTATGACTCAGTCAGGAGTAATTATTGCTTTACGCTTTGGGGAATGTGGTTCAGACCCAAGCCACTGCAACTTTAATTTGTTTGTTAGATTATTATTGGAAAAAAGGGAATTTGGGAAACACGGATGTAATTATTATAACTCTACTCTAGGAAACTTTCTTGTACCTCGTCAAATGAGAGGGAACAAAAGTCTTATTTTTATTTATTGTGTGACTCTAAATAACTTAGTATTCAGGGCGGTTTTATTCTGTTTTACTTCTCTTTTAAATAGACTTGAGTTTGCTATTTGCAGTGGCTCGGCTGCCGTCTCTAATGTGTTTCTACTTACAGCTCAGGCCACAATTCACAGAGTCATTTTAGTCTCACTTTCAGTCACAAATGATCGCTCCCTTGACTCTGAAGTAGTCTTAAGCCCAACTGCCCTTACCGCTCTCCAGTGTGTGAGTGTGTGTGTGTGTGTGTGTGTGTGTGTGTGCATGCGTGTGCGTGTGTGTGTGTGCACATGTGCATTTGAACATCTGCACTGTCAGCACGTCCATCTGGAGCACCGTGCTTCAGCTGTAAAAGCCCAAAGCT